>PVJX010007218.1:0-72382 GCA_004027295.1 Dolichotis patagonum | reverse complement strand
CAGGTGGCTGAGGCAAAGTCAGTGCATTTAGGGTTATTTGTGTTAGTTCACCCCATAATTGAACAAAGGGTGGTGTGAAGGAGGGGATCTCTAATGCTTCTAATAGAGGCTAGGGTTACTCCATCTGAAGTTCTAGTCATAACGCATGTATAAGCTACAGGGTGATGGTCTTTCATGGGGAATGGGTGGAATAAGGATTATACATATACACAGACTTAGAGCTCACATCTTTGGAGCTTGACTTTTAAAGGGTTAGAAGACTTTTGGAGAGGAGTCCAAAGATGGCAGACCGGTAGGTAGCAGGAGAGGGACCCTCTCTGAGAGAGACAGCTCAATGCCAGACTAGAACACCCTGGAGAGACCCAAACAGAGAGAGATGGACTCTCACAACCCAGGAAGAAATTAAAGTGCAAAAAACCGCTCGAATATGAGATCCTAGGGCTACCATAAAAGAAGCTAAGATCAGTGAGCACAGTGCCCTCCTCGAGCCACCTGAATTCCAGCCGGAGACCTGAAGAAGTGATCAGCGCCAAAGTGACTGGCTTGAGCCGCTGGAGTGAGGAGCTGAACAGCCCTGCATGCGGCTCACCCGGACTGGCCCAGCATGTGACCCACTCAGAGGAACCGTGAATTCACATTGCAGCAGTGCTGAAGTCAGAGGTTGGGGAGCCCAGCAGTTCTCGGGGACCGGCATCAACACGCGGTGAGTGATGAGAATAAGACCCTCCAACGGAAGAGGGGAAACCGACTGGAAGACATGTTGGATTTGGGCAGGACAGCCCTAACTCCATAAGAAAGTGGCTTCAGTTGGTTGCTCCCCTCGCCGAGTAAATTGGTAGAATCTACTTCAACTGGGCTGCGCCCCTGGCCAGGACCCCATGAGTCGCTACAAATTAATTCCCTGAGACCGGTGCACACTGATGCAGTGAAGGCCTGCAGAGGTTGACTGGCCTGGAGGGGAGGAGCCAGTGCACACACTGCCTGTGCATGAACTTTAATCTCTGATAGCCAACTGAAGAGGGCAGAAGCTCCTAGCCTGTGCACTCTAGAGGAGCCTTAACCAACAAGAAAAGGGTCTGGGAATTACACTGTACACTTGTATGGAAGGAACCAAAAACATGACGAAAGGGAGAAATAAGAAAAAACTCCCAGCCCCCAACCATGAGAACATTGATCCAAGAGAGGTACAAAAGAGATTGAGGGCAGCAAACATGTAACATTAAACACAGCATTAGCAGACATAAAGAAATATCTTAAGGGCCTCATAAGCAGGACCAAAACTGAAATATTAATTCAAATTAAACAAGAGATAAGTAGATTAATAAAAGAAAGGCTGGGCACCTCTCAAGAAAGCACAGACAGAAGAATAGAGGAACACAAAAGGAGAGAAATGTTTAATGAAGAATATAAAAAAAAAAACTAGAATTCATGAAGCACATTCAAAGAGATTACCAGGAAACTAAAGACTCCATAGAAAGTTGAAAAAACTGCTTACAAGAAACCAAAGACTATCAAAAATTGAACACAGAATTGCAATGTGTGATCATGAAAGGGAAGATCTCTTAAAAATAACAAGGGAGCAGGCAGTAACAATTGCAAGGCTAGAGGATGACAAGAAGATCTATAACTTAAGAATAAAGCATGTGAATGAAGAAGCAGGAGTCAAAACAGAGGAACTGCAGAGGCTATTTGCAGAAATTATTAAGGAAAACTTCTCAAACATAGAAAAAGGAAATGATATGCAGACATATGAAGCATACAGAACTCCAGCCACCTACAACCAAAACAGAGCTACACCCAGACACATAATAATGAAGATCCCAGAAATTCAATATAAGAACAGGATATTAAAAGCCATCAGAGAAAAGAAACAGATCACCTATAAAGGAAAACCCATCAAAATCATGGCAGACTTCTCGACACAGACCATTATGGCAAGAAGAGCTTGGAGTGAAGTAATTGAAGCCCTGAAGGAGAACAACCTCCAGCCCAGATTGATGTATCCTGCAAAACTCTCTTTAGAAATCAATGGAGAAACAAGATGCTTCCATAACAAAGAGGAACTTGGAGAATTTGTGACCATCAATCCAACCCTACAAAAAGTACTGAAGGACATTTTAGAGAGAGAGAACAAGAATATGAGCATTTCAGGAACAGTTGTAGAGAGGCCTCAGTGAACGGGGCAGATAGTGGAGTGGAACAGAAAAATAGACAACCAATGGAAGAAAAACAGAATAGCAGAAATAAGGCAGAGAAGATTGGCTGTAATCTCTAGTATAGATGGCCTTGAAATATTAACAGAGAGAAACACAGGCAGAGTAGATCAGGAGATAGTGTCCATTGAGATGCTCTATATAGGGAGGCAGTGGGACCCAAAACAAGCAGTGCACCCCATGGGAGTGAAAGGGGAGGAAATGTCTAAAAAAGAGAGGCAGAGGGTATTGTTAACTTGGTAACCAGATTTAAAATTTAGATTATTCTCACCACTCTCCTTGGATGGATTATGTGCTGTTCTAGTTTGTCTACTTACACTAGACTTGAGGACATGCCAGCTATCCCAATAATAAGAGGACATATTATGGTAATCATCCCTAATTTCCTATCAATTTAATCTGAAGCCCTTTATAACTTATGCTGTCTTATTATGACTGATCTTATTTGAACCTGGTTTGTTAGATTGCTACTTTGTATTGACTGATTTTATTTAAATCTGTTATGATTGATAGCATCAAGTCTAAGAGCATAGGCAACTACACTGAAGGTGACAATATTCACTAAGATACCCACTCTGGTTTGATTATTAATTGCTTTTGAAGTCTTATAATGTCCTCAATGCTTCATTTTTATTAATGTTGTTATATACTGCTGTGACATCATGGTAACCATTGTAGATCATCTTGTATTGCAGTTTTATGTGACTTTTTTGCTTCATGCTTTTCTAGGAATTGTTTTGTTTTATCTTGCTTTGTTTTGTTTTTCCCTCTAAAGCAGAAAGGATATACATACATGTAAAGACTCATGCTTGTGTAGAGCTTATGAACAGTTTATGGGAACCAGCTATATAACACATGTTGAAATGAACAACTACTTTGAAGAAAAAGAGACACTACAATATCCAGTAGTGATTCCATAATGTCATGATGTGAAATCCAGCAAACTATCACTTTTTGTTCAAAGTGATTTTAGCTTGCTTTATGTTGTTTAAGTTCAACACACATGAAGGTATTGACAGCTGTTTTGAGGAGAATTAGAGACACTACAACAGCCATTCTTGTCTTCCCTATTGTCTGGTCTTGAAGACCTGAAATGCCGTCCTTGTCCTGCTCAGATCAATTCCATACTATATTGTTTCATGTGAATTCCCTGTAGGTGACAATATAGACAACTATTTGGAAGAAAACAAGAGTCAATATGATAGAGTGAATATCTCCAATTGTCTAGTTTTGAAATTTATGTCTCTTACATTGCTTTCTTGTGATCCGCTTTGTTCTGTTTTGTTGTGTTTAATTTTACCCTTTTGATATAATTGCGTGTATATTTGAGTGGGTAAGATGAATGACCATATTGCTGTTTTTGTCAGATCGTGGAGCAGAACTGTTAATAGTCTCACTGTTCGAATGTCTACTTTACATGTTTTAACTTTGTAATTTGAACAACTATTTCCAAGAAGTCAGTATGTAATTTGTCAAGTGATAATTTCTTAGGTTTTTTTGTTGTTGTTCTTTTCCTTTTTTCCTTGGAATTCTGTATTGTTGCTACCCTTTATTCTGTTTTGTTTTTTTTTTCTCTTTAAATAAAAAAAATGGTTAAAAGACTTTTTAAAAAGAAGATAGTCTACTTAGCTGGAATCTCTGGTGTGGCAGTCTTGAAATGGGAGTGATGAATCCAATGGCTCTTTCCGGTAACCTTTATGTCTGTAGGAGTACTCAAGATGACGATATAGGGTTCTTCCCAGCAGGTGCCTAGGGATGTGGGCTGTCTCCTTTTGATGTATATTTGATCACCAGGTTGGGCTGCCGGTGGGTCATCAGGTCTTTCAGGAATGGTCTGGTGGCCCTGGAACAAGTGGTGGGTCTAGTGCAGGAGGGGTTGGAGAGCCTGTAAGGACTTAACAAGTTCTCCACTAGTGACAGCAGCAAATTTATCATCCTGAATATGGGGGATCAAACAGGGCGGTCAGCTGTACATGTCCTCCAAAAGAGTAATTCCCTAGAGGTAGGGAGTACTTCATGCACACAGGGCAAAAGGAAAGAGACTTACCCAGTTTTCACCAGTCTCAAAAAACAGTTTTGAAATAGTTTTCTTTATGATTCTGTTCATTCTCTCTACTTGGCTTGAACTTTGAGGCCAGTAGGCAAAATGTAATTTCCAATTGATTTCTAAAGCTGCAGCTAAATTTTGAGTGATCTGAGCTATGAAAGCTATGCCATTGTCGGACCCCAGGGAGGTGGGCAAACCAAATAGAGGCACTATGTCATGGAGGAGTCTCCTGGCTACTATGAGAGCTGAGTGGCGAATCCTTTGGTCCACCTGGTCAATGTGTCTACTAGAACTAAGAGATATTTATGCCCCCCCCATTCTTGGGCCCATTTCAGTAAAGTCTGTTTCCCAATGTTTCCAAGGATAAGTCCTCATTGTCTCTTTTGAACATCAGTAGGGCCAGCTTAGGGTTCACCTCAAGACATTGTGAGCATTTTTGGCTGACCTATTTAGGCAGGTGAGATAATTTTGGGATAAAATAATGTCCTTGGAATAGCTCAATTTGGTTCCCCTTAAGTGGGTGGCCTGATGGGTGTCCTGAATGAGCTGAATGATTCTGGGATGAGAATTTGTCCATCTGGTAAGGTTCGTCAGCCTTCTGGAGAGAGCTGGGCCTCTAGGCTCTTGGCTAGTTTCAAGTCTGAATCTGAATAGGATGGCTTTAGCATGAGTCATGGGAGAGCTGGGAGAAGCACTATAGGCCCCACTGGTTTTAATGCCACCTCTTTGGCTGTCTTTTCAGTGAGGGCATTTCCAAAAGCTGTTGGGGTGTCTTCTCATTGGTGCCCCAGTCAGTGCATAATGGCAACTTGGGCAACCAAATGGCAACCAGGAGGTCTAAGATCTCGGGAGCATTCTTAATCTTTTGTTCCTGCTGAGGTTAATAATCCTCTTTCCTGATAAATGGCTCTATCAACATGGATGGTAGCAAAAGTATACCAACTATCTGTATATATGTTTATTTTGTCCTCATCTTAGGGCTTGAGTAAGGGCTCAGTCCTGCCTGCTAAGCTGAAGTTCCTGACCCTAAAGCTTGGACCCATGTTACTTCAATTTCAGTGGTTACCACAGCTCCTGCCACTCGAGTACCTTGGTGGAAGGAACTGCTGCTGTCTGTAAAAAGGATGGCTTCAAGTGGGCAAGTGGGACGTCAGTCAGTTCAGCTCACAGACTTGAGACCAAGTCAGTAATGTCTGTACAGTTATGTGTCTGCATTGAAGAATCATCATCTAGCAGGATGGTCACTGGATTGAGGGAAGAGGTAGACAGGAACTTGATATGGTCAGGATCCAGTAGAAGGGCTTGGTACTAGACAGTGTGAGCGATGGAAAACCATCTATTGGGAGGCAACCACAATAGTGTCTCCACCGCATATGGGACCACTATCCGGAGTCTCTGGCCAAAAGTCAACTTAGAGGCTTCCTTGGTGAACATTTCGGTGGCCACAATTGTCTGTAGGCAATTTGGCCATGCTGCAGCCATGGGGACTAATTGATGGGACAAATAGGCCTCTTCCAGGTCCTAGATACTGGGTTAAGACCCCTTTTATGATTCCATGGCTCTCAGCCACATACAATTGGAAAGGTTTGGCTAAGTCAGGGAGAGAGAGGGCTGGGGCCTTTATGGGAGCCTGCTTTAAATCACTGAAAGCTTGTTCCTCTAGCACAGTCCAGGTTAAAGGGCCAGATGGATCCCCTGTAGTAAAGGTGTGGAATGGCTGAGCCACTGTGGCAAAACCCAGGATCCACAACCAGCAGTAGCCCAAAGCACCTAGAAATTTTCTAACTTAGTCCTTGGTCTTTGGAGAAGGGATTTTTAAGATAGCCTAAATTCTTTTATCTGACAAAGTCCATTTTGCTTACTCTAATACATACCCCAGATAAGTGACTTTTGGGCAGGCAGAGCTGTTCATTTTTGGCAGGGACTCGATACCTCAGTTTGTCTAAGTCTTTCAATAGGGCCTCCGTGGCTTCCAGGCAAGAAGGAAAGTCCACAGTGGCCATCAGTAAATCATCAACACTTTGAAGCACTCTGATGGAGGGTGTTCTGCCTGAAAATCTTGTAGGTCCCTCAGGGCCTCATCAACCCCTGGGGTAAGCATGTCCAGGTCAATTTTCTTGATTCTCCCATCTTAGGATGTGTCCATTCAAAGGCAAAGATGGGTTGACTTACTGGAGTCAGTGGTAGGTAAAAGAAGGAATCCTTCAGGTCCAGTGCAGGGTAGCAAGTGTGCATAGGAGGCAACAGACTGAGCAAAGTATATGGATTAGGAACAGTGGATGTAGAGTCATGACTCTTTTATTTACCTCTCAGAGGTCTTGGACAGGCTGATAGTCTGAAGTCCCAGGCTTCTGGATGGGTAGCAAAGGGGTGTTCCAGGCTGACTTCCAAAGAATAAGCATATTAGCCTCTTTCAGCCTTTGGATATCCATGGAAATTCCTTCCTTGACCTTTAAGTTGAGTGGATATTGGTAGACCTGGATTGGGGTAGTCCCAGGGTTAAGGGTGACTACAAGCAGATGTTGGGTTGATTGCAAGACCAGGTGGGTTGGATTCTGCCCATACCCCAGGAATCTCCTTTTGCCATTTCTGTAGCAATGAAGTTAGAGGGGGTCTGCCAGAGGCAAGTCTCCCAGAAACAAATATCCTTCAGTCACAGGGCAAGTAAAAAGAATAGCAGGAGGAGGAGTGGTAGTCACCTCTCATCTAGCTTACTGGTGATATTTAGTCTTTCCATAAGACCCAAGAGTCATAAGGGGTTTGTGTCCTCAAGAGATTTGAACCTGTTAACTTGTGGAGCAAGTCTCGTCCAATCAGTGGGTAAGGCATTAGGGCATACCAAGGAAAGAGTGGGTTAGGGACCCTCTGCTCAAGTCCATAATACTGGCCTGAGTCCATGGCCTTTATTTTTCCAGTTGCTCCTTGAATGCTCATCTCAGTCTGGGACAGGGGACTGTTGCAGGACTGAATAGTTCGCTCCTATGTTGACCAGGAAGTTGACATTTTAGCCCCACAGTAAGAGCTAACTAGAGTTCTTGGGGTTAAAAGAACCCTGAGTGGCTCAGTCTTGAGTTAAGACCTTCACAGTGGAGGCAGTCATTTTCTGGGTGTCCAGACAGTGCTTTTTTCGTTGGCCCTCTTTCTTACCATAGGCATACTGGTTTTTTCTAGTGGAGCCCTTTTAGATTTAAGAGGGTTTCATGAGTCATGTTTGGTCTTGGGATTCTCCTTTTCTCCTAGAGCAAGAAAGACCTTTGCAATCCTTTTGTTTAAGTCCTGTGGATCTTCTTGGGTGTTGAAGACCTTTGGAGTTATTGCCACTAACTCTGAGAGTGCCTTACCTTCAAATCCTTCTAATTTTTGAAGATTTTTTAAATATCCAGGGCAGCCTGGGAGACAAATTGATCTTTAGGGCTCGTCTATTCTCAGGTGCCTCTGGGTCAATAGGTATATAAACACAATATGCCTCTAGGAGGTGCTCCAAGAACAGGAATGGAGTCTCACTGGGTTCCGGATTTACCTCTTAGACCTTAACATATTAGTTGGATTAGTTGGCTTCTGAGCAGCTGCTTTTAAATCATCCAGGACAGTCTGATGATACCATTTGAGAGCCTCCTTACCTTGGTCATTATTTGGATTCCAAGTAGGGCAAGAGAGGCGAAAATGGGCCAGGTCAGAATGAGGGTGGGCATCCAGTCCCGGGACCCGTTTCTATCCCAGGGTATGGATGTGTTCTCATTCCTCAGAAGTGAAGAGAGTCTGGAGAAGCTGTTGGCAGTCATCCCCAGGTGGGCTGATGTGTAAAGAAAACAGACTCAAGGAGGAAGATGAGTCCTTGGGGGTTTTGAGACAATGAGGGTTTTTGTTGTTTCCAGTTTTGGAAATCACTGGTGGAGAAAGGGTCATAGACTAAGAAGGGCCAGGGGGTTCCTTCTCCAGGGGCAGCATCATGGAGGGGTAAAATAGGGGTCAGAGGGGCAGAAGTGGAGTTGGGAGAAGAGGGTCTTGGGGTGGGAGCCCTAGAAAAAGGGCACCTTCTATGATTGTGTGAGGTGCTGAATAAGGAAGAGGAATCAGGTTCTTCAGGTGGAGAATGGTGAGGACAGGAGTGTGAAGGGATCAAGGGTGAGGAGTCAAGAGGAGTGAGGAGAGCAAGGGGAAGTCTGGCAGAGGCAGGTTTTGTGACTTCAGTGATAGGATGGCATTTGGGCAGCAAGAGGGGAACCACTTAGGGGAGTCCAGAATCAAGTCAGTCCAGGTTTGTATATAGACAACTTGGTCAGGGTGTCCAGATGTCCAAAAGAAGACCGGATGGACCTAGTGACACAAAGAAAGGTTAAAAGAGCCTTCTGCTGGCCAATAGACCCTAAAAGTGGACCATTCAAATTCGCAAAAAGTTTACAATTGTCCTGGGTGTCCTGGTTCACCGTAGGAGGAGGCTCTCTGACAAAATTCCTGAAAATGGTTAAGGACACATTGCAGGGGAGACAGAGAGGCAGAAGCAGACTGACCCATAGCAGGAATGACAGACACCAAACCAGTTAAGAGAGATTAACAAAACAAACACAAGATTAACAAAACAAAGATAGAAACTAGGTCAATGGGTAGACTGACACCAAGAACTATTTCAACCCTAAGGTCAACAAGTCCCAGCCAAGGTCTTGGTCTGGAAACAAGTCCCCAAGACTAATGTTGCATCCAGTGTCTCCAAAGACTTCTGAAGGGCTCCACCAAACTCTAGCAGTCTTACCCATAAGGATCAAGACAGCCTGCTCTGAAATAAACAAAGAGATTCCTTAGGGGCAATGAACATCTCTTGGCAGTGCCTCTAAGGAATTAATTGCCTCAAAAAGAGGCTTGGATCCTATAAATCCCTAAGTAGGGATCCCAGATAAGCCCCCAAATGAAGTGGGTTCATAATATATATAGGAATCCAAGCAGCCAAATTGATAAATTTGGGGATTTTATTAGATGAGCTCAGTGACCACTCCTGTAGACCCCTGTTTCAGTGTCAAACCGAGAAGCCATGAACTGGAAGGTTATAGGGCATTTAAAGCAGAAACATGCAAAGCACGGCATCTTGTTGGAAACAATTTAGCTGGAATCTTCCATTAATTTAGGTTGACACCCATATCCTGCTTCTTTGTTGAGAAGGTTAATTTTTCTCTCTTGTAGGTGCATCTCATTCTGCTTTTCTCATGGGATTTGTACCTTGAGTAATTTTCTACTCTTCTGGGTCAAATACAGCACATTAGTGAAATACAGGACACAATGTGGTGTCAGTTATGCCAAGCTACAACAGGTATATGACTACAGACAGAATAGAAGTGGTATGAAACAACACATATATAATGTGCCAGTGGCAGTTTCATGGTAGTGATGTACTTTCTGTGGGTGTATAACTTCAAAATACAATGTAAAAATGCCTCCTCAACTCAGATAATGTTTGAATTCCAGTTTTATCACTTGTTAGCTATGCAGTTATGGATGCAATGCTAAAACACTTCAATTCATCATTTAAAATTTCAGTTAATTTCTTATGATACATTATAGTGAAAAACTCTTTATGCTGAGGCTAGTTAGAAACAAATGAAAGCAGGAACACAGAATACCTGAAATTCTAAATTCTTTTGTTTTCTGATTCTGAAATCTGTACAAAAGGAGGATAAATAGGAAGTACAGGAGCGTTAAAGGGAGAGAGGAAGTTGCTTGCAGAGTTTATTGCCAATTAAAATTCATACTACTCTATTAATACATAGTTTAGCATTCTTTGAATTTTTTACTTTCTTGATATAATCCTGGCATAAACCTATGAGGTTTACTTAAACTGCTGGATTTAGGTATTATGTTATTCATTCCCCCCATTACTATTAATGTCATTGAATCTTCTCATAAATAATAGTTTTGTACCAAGTCATTCATGGCTAAAAATCTTTATGACACTATTTTGGTATATATGTAAATAATTACTTTATAGTTTCTAATTATAAATTCTTCAAAATGATATTATTGCCAGTTCTTTGTCTTCTAATATTTAGCTTCCATTCAATATTTCCACTTTCAGACATCTAGAGATGGGGTTATTGCCTGTTCTTATTTGTGAGAGAACCATGTCAAGAATTGAGTAACTTCCCCAAAACCTTGTTCTTCATAATCAAGCTTTCTCATATATAACCTGAAATTATGGCATCTAATTCAAAAACTTGCTATGGGAATCAAATGGCAAAGGGATGTAATTTCATAGGTTGGCTCAAACACTGAATAAATTGTAACTTGATTACTAGCACCTATTTCTTCCTTGGATATTCCAGTTTTCCCTTGCGATTCATGCACATTCTGCTTCCTGTACGTCATCCCATGTACACAAGTGAGCCACATTTCTTAGACTTTTCATCTTTCATTGGACATAATTCCTGTCGTTTTTCTGTGCGTATTAGATTCCACTGATGCCAAATTGAAAAAAAACAAAAGTTCTTTAATTCTGTTAATTTCAAGTATTGCTTTCTACTTTACAAAAAAAATACAATTTGTTTCAGAGAGAGAGAAAGTGGGAGAGAGAGAAAGTTGAGTATTTGAGGCCTTTTGGAAGTCTTTTTTTATAACTCATTCATGAGTCTTGAGTCTTGAGTTTATAGGAAATTGGGTTGAGAGCCACTTTGAAGGGGGTCATCTCAGTATACTGATAATCTCCTCTGCACTCAAGGAGTCAACTTGTACTTTTAGACAATGAATTACATATCTTGTTCCTTCTATTTTACTTAGAATTTCCTGCTAAACTGGGCCATTCCTGTAGCAAGTAGATATTTTGAACCAAAAAAAAAAAATCAAGATTAATATGTCCTGTTAAAAATCAGAAAGAATTATTTGCTCTTTCTTCAAATCTTATGTTCATAAAATCCAGTGATTGAATACAACATGTACTTTTTTCTATCTTTTCTGAAATATCTACCTTACAGTCATAAAACAGAAAATCACAAACTATTCCACTTAAATAATTGTGTTATCAGAGATAAGCCACATACACTGTTAGGAAATATGAAGAACACATGATCTTGAACTCTCCAGGAGATATATAAATATATATAGTATAAATGTGTATATATTATTTATATATACATAATTTAGTATTTAAATTATTTAAATAATTTGAATACAGCTTTATATCAAAAAAATACTAAGAGAGAAATGGCAATAATAAAAGTTCTTTTTCCTCTGTTGTCCATGTTGTTTCTCTAAGGGCAATAAATATATCATTTATTATATTTTCTCACCAAATGTTTTAATTAAGATTGTCTTCCCTTACTGTTAGAAAATTTAATCTGTATAGTTATCAAAAATAAATGTGATAGTATTCTAGTATACAATTATGAACAGCACTGTGAAAGACATTTAATTGAAATGTTGCTTTTATTTTTATGACAAGATTAATATACTCTACTCCAATTTATGTGCTAGCAAAATCTTAACTTGCCACTTGCAAATGCACAAATATTTTGTATGAGGGGTAGAATGCATAACTTAAGCAGTTGTGACTGCTTGCTACAGATTTCAATGAGAACTTTTTTTTTCTGTTTAGCAGAGAAGTTAATGTTACCTTGAAGAAAGTTAAAGATGGAAGAGTTACTACGTCTGTTTGGCAGACCGCCAGCAACTCTGGCTACACTGTCCACTAAGTCTCTTTTTTAATCAGTTTTGCTCCTGTACACTGCTGAAAACAATGCCTAGAACACATTTGTTTTTCAAAATTACATAGCCTATAATTCTCCTTACAATGTGTTTGGCTATGATGATCTAAAATACCAATTTTGCTAGTTTTCTATTTTAAATGACTTTTTAAATAACTTCTTGAATCTTGTTTTAGCAAACAAAGTATTTGTAAGGAAGAAAATATTTTTCCCTAATATAGTTAGGTAGCTATGGTTAGAGGCAGAAGAAAAAAAGAAAAACAACTACTTTTCAAATCAGTAGCATATACTTCCTCTATATTTAATCCATTAATGTGAATTGGGATTTTAGGCATGTATTCCTCTCCTAAATGTGTCTCACATCTGTAAGTCCTTGGAGATACTGTGAATTGAAAAGTTTGAGCCTCAAATTTATTTATGGTTTACCATGGCCAGCTTCTGACCTGAGTTAGGATGCCAAGGTGGATTATTTACAGGGTTATGTCACTGTGTCATCTCATCACATCTTATTGTATTATAAGATGATAATAAAAATTTTTTTCTAGTGATCAACTGTTAGCACTTTTACAATGTTACAACATCCATAACATGGAAAAATTGTGATTTAGTAATTCATCCTATGAATTTGATATGTGAAAGAGCCAAAATTAGCTTTTAAAATGTGTAATCTAAAAAGTCAGATATATCAAAACAAAAAATATCTGGAACACTAAATGGGGCATAACAATTTAAGAGCTTTTTCCCTATTTATCTTTAAATAAGAGGACACTTAATATAAAATTAAACTATTTTCATTTAAAATAATCTAAATAATCTATGAAGCTTGAAGTAAGAAACTCAGTAGAAGAAAGTACCCTTAAATCAAAACATGGCTATTTTAATGTAAACATTTGGAGAAAGGATGTAATAACTGATACATTCAAGTCATTAGGTAAACAATTTTTACAACAGAGTAAAAAGAGTATTTCTTATTTTAAACTGGCTCAATATTTTCCTGTGAGAAAGGTATATTTAAATTATATAAGTACTAATAAAAATATTAAATTTAAAGAGTTCACGATGTTACACTGCTCTTACGATTGAGTTTTAGTCATTAATTATTTTGACTGCACTCTCTGTGATGCCATCAAAAAGTAAGATTAACAGAAATCCATCTGTGGCATATGATGGCA
The DNA here is from genome assembly GCA_004027295.1 of Dolichotis patagonum. Lineage (NCBI taxonomy): Eukaryota > Metazoa > Chordata > Mammalia > Rodentia > Caviidae > Dolichotis > Dolichotis patagonum. The sequence continues at coordinate 59,265 of PVJX010007218.1, read as the reverse complement.
ATTCAGCATACTCAGTATCCAAAACAGGAAGAAAATAAAATTAGGAATGGTAATGAATATTAAGATTAACAGAAAAGAAACTTTAACATTTGGGGATTAGGGAAGAAGTGGCAAGCTCTTGAACTCCCTGAAGGACATTTATGTAACAGAATGTAAAAGTTCATCGTAGGTTGAGGCACAACAGGACCGTTGCTGTATTGCAGAAAAACTGCTAGTCATTATGTGGAACTTACGCGGGTGAGAGTCTGAAATTGGTTTCATGATTCTTGAACTCTATAGTCACATCCACGTACGGAGAACAAATTGAGATAGGGATGCTTTCTAAGAAAAAACTTTTAATAAATCCGCTCAGGTTGCAACTAATAACAATATTAGTTTGGGTGACTGTTTTCAGTAACTTTCACTCATCATTGGCCTTCAGTGATAAACCCCTTATTTCTTAACAAGCATTCTCATCCTGGATTGCTGCCCTGTGGGACTAGACTGCACATGGCTCCAAAATGGAATTCTTACTGAATTTAAGGCTGGCCGGGTTTTGGAAGTTATTTCCTCCAGCATCTGGGCAATGGTGTTACTGTTAAGACTCAAACACAACTTTGTGGCCTGCAGCCCCCGCCTCTTGGGCTTTTTTGGTCATGAGGTGAGCTTCACATTGCTGTGTCTCCCCATTGCAGGTGGCTCATTCACCGTCACTGTGCTTTAAGTCATGGTTTGTGGCTACCTAACTTCCTTCCATTTTTCCTTTTTGCTGTGGAGAGTATACTCAAGGCAGAGATTTCTCTAAAATAGTCTCTGAACAAATGCTGCTCGTGTCTGCTATGCCCATATCTAGAGCCCTTTAGAGTTGTAATGTGAGGAAGGTTGGAGGAAAACATTATTCATTTTTAGTGTTTCACTTTTTATATTCCGCACAAGGTCTAGCACCTCCTCTGGAAGGCAGCATATATTATATCTTCATGTCTTGGCCCAAACTGCAAGTTTTTCAGTTCCTCAAACTGCAGTCTTTTCCTGTGTTGGCAACGTTAGTATTGCGGCTGAGATGCTGTTTGGAAGCATTCTGGGAATGTGGCCAGCTCCACATTTACATTGGTTATCAATCAGGTGATTCATTAATAGTACAGCATGACCGAATGAATGTTCCCAAAAGTTCTTACACTTAGTTACCACTTAGTCCTGTAGGTGCCTCATAGAACTCTGTTTATCGCAAGTGTTGTTGCCACAGTGTAAAATCTGAGACCATTCAAGAGAGCATAAACCAGCCACAAAAGCAGCTTCCCTGCATGCACAAGGTGACCTGGGATGTACAGAGATGTCATAAGTAATTCTATCATTTTCAGTCAGATAGTCTATTAAGCACACACTATAAACTATGTGAAAATTGTTTTTTGAATTTTAAACTTATGTTTCTTTGGTGGGGGGATGCTTCATTTGCTTAGCATAGAATGCCATGTGTTTGCCATCTACTGATTTTTTATATTACAAAAATTATGCTCCTTTATTTAGTGTGATTTTAAGTGTTACATTAATAAAAATATAAATCTCTGGTAGCAATGTTATACTGAAATCTAGACACTTAAAATATATTATATATATAGTTTCTGGCTAACCAAAAAAGTCATTAGACTCCTTGTGAACATGTACTGAAAAAACTGCATTTTCTAAGCAGTACATTTGTTGTTGCATTGTAAGACAGGCCTTAAATTAATGAAATGCTGCTGCTAAACCTAATGTATCATATAATAACCTGACCCTTTTTTATTCTTTTAAAGATTTAACAGTGGTAATCCCTTCATTCTCAACACAAAACCCCTGACTCATTGGAAGTGTAGCTGAGTTCCCTCTTCTAACACGCCTATCCTATCCGTTTTGCCACTTTCTGAAGCATTTCTGGAAGTTCTTTTTCATTAGTATATTCAGGAGATGTGATAAAAATGGAGTGAATGTTGCTATCAGTGCAATTCTGCAGAAAGGTGGACTCATAAAAAGGTTACAATGTGTCCTTATCCATTTTATTCAGCAGACCTGGCACCATTTGACTTCTGGCTCTTCCTCAAAGTCAAAATGATTATGAAGGTAAAAATTTTGAATCAATCCAGGACACAGAGGTAGCTGTGGTAGGACAACTAAAGACAATCAGAAATAGTACTTTGAGAACTGTTTCAGAAATTTAACAGAAAGATGAAATAAATGTATTCTAAGTGAAGGGGATATTTTCAAGGAAAATTAATAGCTATGTGTTTTTTACTGTAATTTTTATTTAAGCACTCATATATTTTTATAGAAATCAGTATCAAATAAAAATATATTTGGTTATATTTTTAAGATCTGAGAGCCAGATACGAATATTAAGTTGGAATGAAATACTGTTCCTCAGTACTTCTGTCTTTGTCTCTGTCTCTGTCTCTATGGCTCTGTTTCTCTTATTTTCGTGTAAGTTGTTTGGCAAGGAATGAGAAGAAATGACAGGGATCAAATGTGATATGTATATGTATCAATTCTCTCATAAATACATTTATTATGTTTCCCAAACATATGCTAATAAAAATTATATACAATAAAAAAGAGAATAGGCTGAAATGTGTAGTACTGAATAATATAAATACATGTAAAAATCTTCTAGAACACACACATTATATTTATAAATATATATTATATATAAACATATGTATTATAGAAACATATATACCAAGAACAAGAAACACATGCTGATATCTCTCTCCTCTAAGTTCTCCTTGTTTACTGTCCTGTTTTTTAATCTTTCATGTATAACCTAGTTTATTTTTTAAAAACTAAAATATATATGTCTCTATATGCATATATATATATATATATATATATATATATATATATATGCAAAACAGCTTAACCCTGACTCCTGTTTGAAATATGCTCTCTCCTTAGGGTTTTTTAGTCTCCAACAGCGTATTCTACATTATCTTTTTTCATCTATCTACTTCTCTATGCTGATTTCTGTTACTGTTTCTCAAATACGGTGCTCAGATCTCTCTAGCCACACTGACCCCTCTCACAATTCCCTTCATGTCTCTTCTAAATGCTATTTGATTAGTGACATGTACTTTAAAGTTCTGAAGTTGTAGATGACTCTTGTTATACACTCTCAATTTTCTTCAGTTTTTGTAATTTCATATCATTTATTTGCTAACTTTAATGCATTTTCCCTTCAGTGCACTGTTGGTTTTAAGAGAGCAATAACTTTTGTCTTTTTTTTGGAAGGATTGTGTTGTCAAATCTTAGAACAATACCTGACATAAAGTATACCCTTTAAACATTTATTGAATTAATAAATGTATAATTTAGAGCATAAGTTATGTTATTATTTTGACTAGAAAAATACCAGATTTTTTTAATGGATCCAGAGCTTCTAAGTGGCAGTTTAGATATAGCCATCTTGTTAGAAGATAAATGAGGTTGGAGAACTTTTTAAAAGTATGTATTTACATGAAAAGTATACTAATTTTACTTAGACTGATTATTCTTAGGGTGATTTTTATGGGAGACACTGGTAGAGATTGAAATAAAAGTGGCTCACACCGCCTAGTCCAGAATTCCTGTGTATTTATTCCTCTGGTGACTTAGAGGGAAGAAATGCCCATATTATTAAAACAATGGTATCTATGTGGGAAGGTGGCAAAGGTGATGTGTATGTAGGGGTGAGTAATGGGGTGGTTGCATTATTTAATTATATATTACAATAGAACCATACAAATAATTGCAATAAAAGTACATAGAATGTAGCTTTTCAATATACAGTGACTCTACTATCCATTGCTTTAAAATTTTTTTTATATCTTTGCTTTTTGAGTATCTTCAAAGTATGCCCTTAGTTTTCTGTTGTTAACCTCTCTGGAAAAGTTTTGTTTGCCTCCATCTATTTGATAAAGATGGGACCGAGGATTTAGCTCAGCAGCATAAACACCTGCTTTGCAAGCCCGAGGTTGTGAGTTCGATCCTTGATACTGAAAAAAAAAAAAAAAAGATAAAGATGATATAAGCACATACAGCAATGTGTATGGTAACTGTGTAATACTCTGCAAATATTTTAATAATTATTATTTAGTTACAATTATAATTTAGTAGAGATTTTACAATGCTCTTTTGGAATGTTATCAGTTTAGGAATGCTCCTAATAGTTACATTCATTTAAAGTTATTCTCTCTTTGTAGTGTATTTCTTGTGAATATAAAAAGAGAAAAATACTGACTGGTTTGAAATGCTTTTCATTTTTCTTTTCCATTTTTGAGTAGCTACAGAATTACTATATCCCATGCAATCTTCCTCTCCATCTGTCTATTTAGTTCTTCCATGAGGGATGAGAAACTAAGAACATTAACTATTTTTCACCTTTATCTGAGTCTCATCTACTGCATAAGAATCTTGAAGCTATAAGTGGATTGGAAAATTGAGCCCTAATAAAAATGTTTTTTATATGCTTTCTCCACATTTTCTCATTAAACATTATAAAGTAGTTCACTGACACTGGTAGAGTTGATTGTGCCTGGGAAAAGTATTGTGTTGCAAGTACAAATTAGATCATACTTCAGATTTTGCTTTCTTGGTTCCTTATTCTATAACAAAGTAGTTTTATTAATATGAATAAATAAACCAGGTAGAAAATTACTTTAAAGTGATAGCTTTGACATTGCAGTACTCTTTCAACTTAAATGAGCAAGCAAAATACCACCACAAGGTTCACAAGATCACTATAAGCCCTGGTCTTTTTAAAAACAGAACTTATGTATAAAGAAGCAATTAATATTTAGGAACTATCAGTAAACTTTTTGCGTAACTCATTTCTTAACTGTACCAAAAATTGATTCACAAGGCAACATACTTTGTAGACTATTGGAATTGTTACTGGGAAAATAGATGCTTGAATTGGTGATCTCTTCAGAAGATGGGGTTTTTAAGGCTAGGAATAATGCAGGATCAAGGAATATAGCTAAAATAGCTTGAAATTTAGTGAGAAACTTTGGAAATGTCAGATATGTAGAACACTGAGACACTACGTGGTCTATATATGATGATGTTCTTCTTTGGAAAAAGGAAATGCTTTGCCCATTTGGTTCATTATGTGAGTGTAGCAACCTTATATAGCAAAATATCTATCTCCTCCCCAATGTTTATATATAGGAAGGCCAAGTTCTCAAGAATGTCACGTAATTTTAGTATGAGTAAGTAATCAAATACCATGCCTTTTAAATCAATATATATTGAATAATGATTTAGATGACAAATCAAGATAGTTTATTACAGTCTTCTTGTCTCATTTGGCCTTTCTCTGTTAAGGTGAATTGGATTTAGAATGTATTTATTTACAATCACCAAAATATAGTACACCCAGTGATGGGAAAGTGTGAGTACATAGAAACTCAAACTAAACAGAAATGCACATTCCTTCCTCTCTCATCTGCCAAGAGACTACTTTTAAAAACTGTTTTAAAAAACTGTGTTCAATCCCCAGCACACACACGCGAAAAGAATTCCAATGTAGTCTACTAACTAAAAGCTATAGTCAAGATATAATTTTATTTTGGTAATTACATTCAAAAGATAGAGGATAGGAATTGACTATATATATATATATATATATATATATATATATATGCATTAGCAGACAGGAATTAAAAGTGTAGACTGTTGAAAATAGACAGATTTGATCAATTTGAGCTTTTACCTCACTACATGTAGAAGTTGGATGCTGAAACATTCCAATAAATAAAAACAATATTAACAAAATCATAACATACACTAATATTTCTATTCATTCAATTAGTATATTTACAATAAAATTTTTTCAAAGGTATAGATGGAATTGCCAAATATTTGCATATTATTTAATAAAGTCAGTGTGTATTTCTGATAAAAATTATTTAAATATATTACTTGTTTTGTTGACATTTCATGAAACACATTTCTTTGTATTCTTCATTTAGATCTGGAGACTTTAACAGTTTTACCATCTTTCAGTCTCTGAGTCATCTAAAAATGATTTTCTAGAGGACATAATTGTGTTTAAAATAATCATTTATGAATCTATGAGTGATGTTATCACTGGAAAAGTTTACTTCACAAATGCTGCTAATTCATTCCTAAAAACTCATTTGTTCTCTAGAAGTAATTATCTGTACAAGATGTCTTTTTACTTTTTGATAAGATTACTTTTTTAAATGTTTAATATTATTTAATATTATATCCAATAGTTAACAATTTTCAGATAACATCCTTATGAATAGTAGTAAATTGCTGTTATACTCCTTTACATTTTTATTTTGAACTCATACAGGTGACCTCTATAATTTACCTAAACTAGCCCTCATTAAATATTCTCAAAGCATAATGATCAAAATAAAATAATTGAGAGCACATATGGAAAATGACTATTTCTAAGTAATCATAACGGATCATCCTTCTTATATAGAGGAGTATATTCAGCCTATTTTTGTAAAATTAGAGGGTAATAACATTACTGATCTCTCTGGAGAAGTAATGAGATAAATTAACATAATGTTAATAGTTTCATGTTGTACATAATTAATACCTGACAAATGGCAAAGAAATGATGACTTCTTGTATTCTTTTTTTTTTTTTAAGTGGTACTGGGGATTTAACTCACAATCTCACACTTGCCAGGCAGGCACTTATTCCACTGAGCTAAATCCCTGGCCCTGACTTCTTATATTCTTAAAAAAGAGTCTCCAACTTTATATTGTTTTATTCTTTAATATTAATTTTTAAAGGACTTTTAAAATATATACACATAAATAATGCATCTGCACATAATGATAGACCATGTAGGCAAATTTATCATTTTATAAAAACTCATTTGTTCTCTAGAAGTGGGCTTTATTCTATTAACTTCTATTAACAAACTTCTATTAACAAACTTAATCTCAATTAATTATTGAAAAAATAAAAAAGATTATATTTCTATCAGCTAGTATATATTTGTTACTTTACAATTTTGTTTCAAGTGTAATTATAAGGAATATTTTTATCTGTAATCATTTACCAGTTTCTGACTTGTATGTTAAATGTGATTTTTTTCTATCTCCACACTGCATATAAGGGTAAATAATAGTTTTCATGATAGTTACATTCTATAAATCCATTCTGATTTTGTAGTTGAAAAATATGACTATGTTTAGTTATACAAGCAACATGATTGAAGACATTCAGACTCCTGGAATAGCCTTCCAAACTGCTTAATCCACAGGGTTTCCAAAATAGTGTGTATGTGAATAAATGAAAAAAATACTAATCCTGAATTTAATACTATAGAAATTATACATAATGAAATGTGAAATAAATAACCATGTATAAAATTATTCTAGAAATAAAATCAAATTTAATTAGTTGGCAGGACTGTTAGAAATTAAAAGATGTGAATATTCTGAAATAGACTTGTCATCATATCTATGTGCTTGAGAGAATGCTGACACTGACTTTTTAAGACAAATTTCATCTCAAAATAATTAGTCTCTTTTTCATTAATATTGACAAATCCTTAGCTCAATTCCATGGGTTGATAACAGAAAGTACTTAATTTCTAGCCTTGTTTATCCCGTTAATTATGCAATACATTTCATCATTTTTCAAATGCTTTTTGGCCTACTTTGGGCCCAGACACAAGCCTTAGCCCTTGAATACTGATTAGTACTTCCAGCTAGAATAAACTGTGGTTCCCTTACCCTCATAACTTAGACTAAGGAAGATACAGACATTTAAACTGATAAATTTCATAGTGCCAAAAATGCTATAATAAAAACATAAATAGATGGGAGTAAAAGGGAGTAAGAGGTTACTTTTAAGTCACAAAGACCATATAAATACTAGTTCTAGGTGCCATGGCTCGGAATTTATTGTGTTGCGGAGATACAAACCTGGAGAGGAAGACTGGAATAAAATCTTGGAGAATATTTACACCATTTTAAGATTTGGCAAGTTCATCTGATAGACAACGCAGAGCTATGGAAAGATTTCAATTAGGGACGTTCCCTTGTGGCTATGTTATCTTTTAGCTCTTTAATCTATAAAATAAAGGAAATTAATTTGATTTTTATATTTGTGTTCCAAAATTTTGTAATTTATAAGCCCTGTGAGTCATTTACATTTCTCAGTATCAGCAATGTCGAACATTTTTCAATGAACTTATTGGCCATTTGTAATTCTTCGTCTGAGAAATGTCTGTTCAGTTCAGACACCTATTTTTGGATAGGATTTCTAAACTGAGAGAGTCTAACTTTAGATATTCAAGATATTTAGATATTCAAGATATTTAGATATTCAAGATACTAGTCCTGTGAGAAGTAGGTGGCAACTTTTTTTTTTCCCTTCTGTAGGTTGTCTTTGTACTCCATTGGTGCTTTTTTTTTTTTTTTTTTTTTTTTTTTTTTTTTTTTTTTTTTTTTTTTTTTTTGCTGTGCAGATTTAGTTGAACAAGAAAAGAGCAATGAGAAAGAGGGAGAAATCAAGAGAGGATATATATTGATGGAGAGAGAGAGAGAAAAAAAATGAAGGAATGAATAAGAATTTAGTTATTTTGACTGCTAGTGTCAGTCACTTTGTTTCAATGTCTATTAAAGGAAATGACTGATATTTATAAAAGCTGAGTAATGGAGAGACAGAGCACTGTCAGTGATTTGTTTTTATTCTTTCATTTTAAACAATTTTTCAAAGAGTTTACTCTTTGAAAAGCCTTTGATATGTGATGATCAATGGTGTTTATACTTTACTAATACTTACTATTCTTATTGCAAGGATGGAAATGACTGTACAATATTTAATCTAGCCCTACCTCCAAATATTTACATAAAATTTAAAGTTGTACAATTCTAGGAAGTTATAGTAAATGTGATATATGTTGTTTTTATCAGAATGCACAGCCTTCACAAACACTGGAGAGAATCAATACTAGTATTTAAATCGCTAACATTCACCAGCTTTATTTTTTATAGGGCAGCTAGATTTAACAAATTAAAATAGAAGCATTTAATTTGCATTTAAATTTCAGGTAATTAATAATTATACGAACGTAAAAATTACTTTTTGAAAATCTAAAGTTCAAATTTAATTGGATATACTATATTTTTCCTGAATATTTTAGATTTACAATTTTTTCAGATAGATGAGCAAAATTAGATAATTTTAGACATTGACTAATTTTTTTTAAATTAACCTTTTTTTGAGGAAAAAGTTTATTCCAAAAATAATGTTCAAAACTAGAGCTTCTTTCTTTGGTGAAATTTCAATACTTAAGTTATGTATGCTATAGAAGCATGACTATGAGATCTAGTTATGTCCTCTAAGATTATTCTACGTTATCTAGCAATTATTTGTTATTTCTATTATTAAGCCTATTTTCTCATTCCTCAGAGCCTCCTGAAAACTAAGGGAAATTATTTAGATATTTGGAGTTCTCACTACTTGGAATTATTTTTATGACATTCTCTGAAACAGAGCAGCATTTTAAAGCATTATTTATTATTGTTACTTCATATTCACAACTTTGCCGGTTTTATATTCGAAATTCACTTGTCTTTATATTGTCCTTATATACGGATTGTGTTATATTCTTTACTAATTTATCCTGTGTTATTGTAATTCCTCTCTCCATTCTGAAACACATATCCAGCTATCTGAGCATGACAGTACTGCTTATTTTTCACTAGGGGTTGAATTTTCCATTTTTAATTTTTTTATTAGTGTCTGTTTGCTGTGTGTGAGGTTAGCATTCATTGTGTGGAATTGGTACATGCATGTTAATTACTTTGTTCAGTTCTTTTCACACCCTCGGTCCACCCAGCTCTAGACCCTCTTCCCATTTGAGAAAGCTCTTTGTCCCTGCTTTCTATTATCTATGCTTTATTTTGCTTTTTATTTGTAATTATGGTTCCTTATAAAACAAACTGCGTAATATTTATTCTTATGTGTCTTATCTATCTCACCTAACATTAAGGTCTCTAGATGCATCCATTTTCTTACAGATGACTCAAATTTATCTTTTTTAAGACACAGCAATGCTCCACTGTATTGAAATACCACATTTGTTTATCCATTTGGCTGTTTATCTATATATAGGTCACTTTCATGATTTAACTATTATGAATTGTGCTGATATAAATATGGGTATTCATGTATCACTTAATATAGTATATTTTACTCTTTTGGAAAGGTGACTAGCTGAGATGAATGACATTTCTAGTTACAGTTTTTTGAAGACTCTCCATTCTGTCTGATTTCCATAGTAACTGGACTGGTATATATTCTCCCTAAAGATGTAGATTGGTTCCTTTATCTCCTAAATCTTGCTTGCATTTGTTATTTGATTTCTTGATGACAGCTATTTTTTCAGGGGTAAGATGGAATTTCAGTGTTCTTTAACAGCATTTCCATAATGAGCAGATAGATGTCTTTGCCATTTGTACTTTTTCCTTTCCCTGTGAAATGGATATTCAGTTCAGTTGCTCATGTTTTGATTGAATTTTTTTAGCGGGAGGTCTAATTATTTTAGATCCTCATGTATTTTAAATATTTGCCCTGTTTGAGGAAAAGCTTAAAAATATTTTTCTCATTTGGTAGGTTTTCTTTGCACTCTGTAACTTGTTTCTTTTGCTGTGCAGAGAATTTTTTTTTTTTTTTTTGTGCCGGAAATTGAGCTCACATCCTCCCGTTTGCCAAGCAGGCACTTATGCACCTGAGCTAAACTCCCGGCCCTGTGCAGAGAATTTTTAATGTGACAAGATACTATTTGTTGATTCTCAGTACTATTTCTTGTGCTGTTAGAATTATGTTCAGGAAATACTTGCCTATGTGTATGTCTTCAAGAGTTTTGCCTATGTTATCTTCCAGAAGATTGTTTATGCTTTAATAGTTAGATCTTTGATCCATTTTTATTTTAATTTAGTACATGGTGACAGTATGGGTTGAGATTGAATCTGCATGGAGATGGCAATTTTTCCACCTTTTCTTAAAGATCTGTTCCTTGCAGTGTATGTTTTTGACTCTTTTGTGAAAGATCAAGAAGTTGAATGTTCTTGGGACTGTTTCATAACATCACTGACCTTCACGTCTATTTTGTGCCAGCACCGTGACGTTATAATGACAGTGCCTTGTAACAACTTCAAGTGCAGAATTGTGATGCCTACTGCTTTGTTCTTATCGACTGTGATTTCCTGTGCTATTCTGGGTATCTTCTGATTCCATATGAACTTTAGGATTGTTTTCTCTGGTTATATGAAGAATGATTTTGATTTTTTTAAATTGAGATTGTATTAAATCTATGTATCAGTTTTGGAAGTATAGCCATTTTGACTATATTGGCTTTGTCTATTCAAAGACAGGCGTATTTTTCCATTTTCTGGTGTTGTCTTTAATTTTTTTTACTAGAGTGCCATAGTTTTCACCACAGAAGTCTTTCACTTCCCTAGCAAGGCTAATTTGTAAGTATTTAATTTTTCTTGTTAATCTTGTTACTGGTCATTTTTCCTTAATTCTTTCTAAATGATTAATTTTTAGTACACAGGAACTCTATTGATATTTGTGAATTGATTTTATATTCTGCTACATTATTGAATATAGTTATTAATTTTAAGAGGCTTTTGTGGATTTTGGGCTGGTCTTTTATGTAGAGAAGCATGTCATCTGCACATAATCATAATTTGAATTCTTCCTTTCCTGTACCTATCCTTCTATTTCTTTGTCTTCTCTAATTGACCTTACTAAAGCTTTGAGTCCTATGTTGAGCAAGAGTGATGATAATAGAAATCCATATGAGAAAGAGTGATGCAGGTTGACCTATAGTGTTTATAGGATTTATCCTGGTAAAAAGTTAAGTTTTGCTAGTAACTCTGAATGATTTGTCTTATTAGGTGTAACCTGCATTTCAACATTTTTTTCTCTTTTTATGAGCACATTTGCATATCTCATCAATTAAATATGTGCCAAAGAAACCCACACTGCAAGTCAGAAGTCTTGTTGAATCATATACATTTAAGAATATCTACACAAATGTACCCTTAGTAACTGATTCATTGCAAATAAACTGATGCCAACGTCAAAGAATTTAAAATCTCACTAGCATGATTAAGAGATGTTCCTTGAGGTATTTTCACTGAAAATTTGAGGAAAGAAAAAGGATGGGGTAAAAGAGTCAGAGTTTTGATGGGGAAAAAAGAAGTCTTACAAAATTTGTGTTACAGAAAATCACACAAAGTTTGAAACATATCAGTAGTTCAACCAAAACTATAAAAAAATTGATGACTATAGCTGGTGGAAAAAATAATTAATGTTATAACAATAAGCATCAGAATGTATAGATTTAAGGAATACAGAATAGTTAGAATATTTGGCATATAAGTGAAAAAAGTGAACGCTTAAATTTTGAAGTTACTTAAAATTTTGAAGTAATTTATTTGATTGAAAGTAGAGGGTAACTATGAAAGAACTATAAAGAATTAAATAGTTGGACAACTTGCTGTCATTCATCTACAACATTTGGAAGGAAAATCAAGGCAACATTGCAAAAATGGGAGATACAGATTTTAATGGAGGGCAGTACAGATATTACATTGATAATTATTTTACAGTACAACGAGATCAGGTAAGTTCACGGTGGTATGGCCATAGAAAACACTTTACAATATGAAACAATAGATAAAAGAATCAACATCACATAACTAATGTTTTACAGCAACACCTGAGTTAGAAAAATTAAAGTGGGAGAGATTACAATGTAGGTTTATAGGGAATTCACTTCAAAACCAATACAAAATGAATAAAAATATACCACTTACTAAATTTCCAGATTAAAATTAGACATTAAAATTTACAAGGGGAAGGTTTTACCCTTTGCCATGAATTTTAACACTAAGAAAATCTTAAGAATAATTCAAGATTAAATATTAGCCACTCAGAAATATGGGAATAGGGACAGTGACAAATTGGAAAGATAGAGGTTTAGAAAGGCACACTGTTAATGAAGCCAGTAATGACACAACTAAAGTGAATGTTAGTCTGATTAGAGTGTAAAATGTTGTCCAAAGTAAAGATAAATGATATAATGAAAAAAGATAGAGGTATGATGATGAGGGAGAAAGTAGCAATTTAATAGTTTAATGAGAATTAGATTTATGTCACTTAAGAAGATTGTAGATTTTGGAGACAAATTTTGAATGATAAGTTCTCTGTTGTAAAGTGAGACATGATAAATGTGAAAGAAATAGTTGTTTCTTTAAACAGCTAAAGCTAAAGATAGTGAGTTTTGATTTGTCTTATCGGTAGGCAACATGGTTTCAAAGCTGTCAGTAAGGGTGGATTCTAAATGCTGGAGTCATGAGGAAGATAGGCTGATTTTGAATTTTTGAAATCATTATAGGTAAAAAGCTTGCCACCAACTGCAGCCTAAAGCAATTTGCCTTATGCAAAATACTGCCTAAGTTTCAGTTATTAAGTTAGGGTTTTGTATAGTGAGTGATGTTTAATACAATAAGATTTCAGTAAAATACTATAACCACATGAATGTGATTCATATGCATATTTCAGAAACAGGAGGATTGAACAGAAATATAGAGGGATTGCTGATGGTTATGAATTAGAAATTAAACTAAGAAAATATTATCGGATACATTTGCAATGTAGTTCTGAAGGGAAGTCCAGTCACTGTGATGGCCTCATCCATATTTTATGCTGAACTTCATTGTGGAGCTTGAATCATCATTCTGAACTGGCCGGTATTTATTCAAACTTCCTGAGTGTGTTTAAAAGATCTGTTCCTATGTTAAACCATGTATAACCCTTGCAAAAACTGGTGGTCAGATGATCATTCCATTATATTACTTTGGTTCATGCTTTTGGAATTGTTCATTCTGCTGACCTTGATTATTCTTTGCTTTCGCTAATGTTCTTGCCTTCCTGTCTATTTTCACTGCAGAAAAGTGATGTGGAATACCAATTCCCTGTTCTTAAGCTGTTTGTATGATGCCTCCTCTTTCTCCATAAAAACACTTCTTAGAAATGGCCTGGCTGAACTCCCTCCAAAATAGGCTGAATGCATGTGTCTGTGTGTCTGTAGGTCTGTGTGTCTATGTATACATATATATTTGAGCAGGTCTTCATCATTTAAAAATTGTATAAAGAAGTTTAAATAAGTCAAGAATATTTTTTCCTTAATCTTACTTCCTGTTCCCTACAGACCCATGAGAATTTAGGTTAAAAGGCAACTAATTTTTCTAGAGTATATAACATAGTACATACTGATAGTTATTTAGTATTAAAAAGTAAGCAGAATAAAATTTAAAGTTTAGAGACCATGAATAAATAGCACTGAGGCTAGTAATTCTTTATTTCTGACTCATTAAAATGCTTTTTATCTGAAGAGTATTTCAATAATTCCAAACAAGTACGTGAAATTACCTTTGTGTAGCTAAAATTATATGTATGTATATGTATACAATTATATATATAATTATATCTATATGATTAGCTACCAAAAAGAAAATATATTCATGTGGGTAGCTGGCATTTCTTTTTTTTGGCATTTCTTAGTATTAAGATAAAATACTTTAATATGAACTTTGTACTGTGTTGAAATGCCAGACTCGAGTGTTTATTTAAAACTAGCACTGCAAAGCAGCACTGCTTCCATTAACTTTTTTTTTTTTTTTTTTTTTTTGCTGAAAAAGAATGATTTTATTCTGATTGGTGTCAGCCTCATTTTCTACACAGGTTGATCCCTCCTTCCCAGGAAACTAGAACTAGGATCCTTCACAGACCCCAAGAGATGCCTGTGCATTTCTGAGCACTGGTGGGTAATCTGCCCAAGAAGTGCCAGCCATGAGCCAGGAGGTTGGGTGCTGGAAAGCCCTGTCCTTGGTCCTGCTCAGCTTTGGGGCTGCTGTGTGCGTGATGAGGGAGAGGTGGGAGATTCCCAACCTCAAAGTGCCCCACGGCCAGGCATGGCTTTGATTCCACTATGGGCTCAGCTGGGTGAGGAGCAGGAAATTGCTTCAGGGTTTGTTAAGGTAGAATTACCTTAAATCCCTTCTCTTGTGAAAAGAGAAGCAAAATACACTTGAAAATTCAGGCTGGATGATGAGATAGAGAGTTATGTTAGCTGCATGGGTCATTATTCATATAGTAGAGACAACGTTTCAGCAAAAAAGGACAGTTTGTATTGGGCCAGACAAAAGGAAGGTTTCATCTCCTGCACTGTCTACTCACTCATATCTAGAGCAGTTAGCAAATTACTTGTTCATCTCAATTACCTAGAAACCCAAATGAATAAAAACACATTCTACAAAATCATCAAATAATAAGATTTAGAAACATTATTGCCTGTGTTCACTAAAGTAAAAAGACAATGCATTAGTCATAGGATTAAAAAGCTCTCATAATTTGGGAATTCATATACCCACATATATGTATAGATACTGTATTCTATAGTTTTAGGGAATAATTTTAATTAGATTAAGATTTCTTCCATTACATAAGTGCTGTTTTTCATCATTAATTAATTTGATTTTTATTGACTATTATTGAGATAAATATGATAAATTTTAATAGATTATTTGATTTTGAACACTTTTGCACTACTAGGAATATCATTATTATTTGTATGTTACTAGATTTCCTAGTAGTATTTTAATTTACTTTATGATGCACATCTATGATTTTATTATATTTTTTGTTTTCTTCATATCTGGTTTTGCTACCAAAGTGACAATGATCAACGAAGTAAACTAAGTAGATATTCTTATAATCAGATTTCTATGAATTGATTTTCATAGATTTCTATAGATAACAGATTATAGTCAGGTTAATTTTTGCACTTTCTCCAGATCTCGTGAAGAATGCTTTTAAAATATGTGGAAACTCAACAAAATTCAGAAAAAAATTTTTGTATGCTAGAGAAATGCTGAAAAAGTTTGAAATGTTGAAAAAATGGTTCAGGAGTATCTAAATAAGGAAACATAGAGAGAAACTGAATTATCTTTAAGAGGGAGATAAAGGCAGAACAAGTAAAATTTGCTTTCTCAATCCTCAGAAATTTTAGAATTTAGACTCCGGACAACTAATACCTATGTGAGAATTTCCAAAGACTGAGCCTTTATTCTAAACCCAGACTTAACAATACATACCTCAAAAAATAACTAACTAAATAAATAAGAGTTGTGGTTGTAACTAGGTGCAAAGACCCAGTATTCAGTCTCTGTATAACATAAGTCAAATAAACAGAGAAACAAACAAAAAAGAAAAAGAAAGAAAAAAAAAGAAGCTAGATTTCTAATTGCATCTTAATAAATCAGAAGTTTGGCAACATAGGCCAGCCAACATTTATGTAGAAAGAACGTTCGTAGAGTTGGGCAGGCAGCATGACCTCTTTCTTCTCCACAGTTCCCAAGAATTCAGTGGTTCATGTCTGTCATCCCAGCAATTGGAAGGCCAAGGAAGGAGGATCATCATGAGTTTGAGTCCACACTGGACTACAGAGTGAGCTGAAGACCAGCCTGGACTACGTAGCAAGAGCTGACTTCACACAAACAAACACAAAAACATTCTACCACTTATTATATTTCCATTACTTGAGATATGTATCATTTATAATAGGCCCTACCTAATATGCTATGTTTAATTCATAATCTGCACTGATTTACTAAGTTTTGCCTGTCTTGTGGACCTTTGGATACAAGTTAATGTATAATTCTGTTTCCTGGTACCACCATTACATCTAACCCTAACCCTTTTATACCGCTGTGGGTCTTTGTTGCCCTTAGAATGAGTGGTGAACTTCCTTGTTACCTGTAGTCCTTCTTTCTGTGTGGCAGGAGCTACAATAAATAGTTCATGTCATCATGCTCACCCTACCAACATCTGAAGAGGTTCTGCATCTTTCTTCTACTTTTAGATTCATGTAAGGTGCCCTAAAAGGGGCATGGAAAATAGTTCTTCAAAAGCCATCCAACAGACGAGTGCTACAACTTAAAAGTGAAGAGGTTATGCCTATAGTTAATGCAAATATAAAAATGACAAGCAGGAGATCACAGGGAGTTAGCAATAGATGTGTTCCCTTTCCTTTCTCTAATTTCTGATCATTAGAGTTTCTGGATGCTTCTTAAAGATGTGTTTTGTGGCCAGATAACCCTAGTGTTTTCATGAAGTTGTGACCAGCTAGGCAAAACTGCATCTTCACTTCCTGTTTTCTGCTGTGGGGTTGTATTCACTCAGTAAAGTATTAAAGCCAAATCTCTGCCTTACCAGTTTTTGGGTTTCAGGGGAAGATGGGCTTCCCTGTTTCTCTCATCAGTGTTGTCTGGTTGGCATGGTACAAACTTCAAGATTTAGTCCTTGCTTCACATTTTCTACTTAAACTTTTCTCACTCTTTCTTTTAGTCATTTAATAATATATTATAGATATCTTTCTCTTAATAATTACTTAGGTATTTATAGATTTATATGATTTTTTTCAGATAATTTCCTTCTCTGAAACATTTAGAATGGTTCTAATGTCACTAGTAATCTTGCTAAGAAAATCTGACACCTGTGTGTCATGGTGTTTGTATGTGCATGTATGTGTGCCTGTGTGTGCCTGTGTGTGTGTGTGTGTGTAGATAGGAAATACAGATAGATAGACAGATATAGCTGCACACCGATTGTAACTTTTTACAGTATTAATTTATAGTTCATAACTATGGCAATGTCTAATGTGCTCACCTAAAAATATTTTTCTTTTGTTTCAGAATCAGTTAATATTCTGTATACATCTTCTTGCCTGATACAGCATATGAATAGAAATAAGTATAGATATTGATAATGCCTTATTAATTTCACAATATCTTGGACAGTACAGAGACTTACTCCCACTGACAGCTGTCCATTGCAAAAAAGGAAAATAACTAAATACAGTGAACTACATTCAAAGACTTGCCAAAGCTTGCCCTCACCTGTTGAAGCTGGTGGGTCATCTGGTTTGCATGTGCTATAGCACTTACCATATTATTAACACTGAAAGGATGCTACTACATTGACAACTGAGAGGTTTATCTACCCATTTCCCAACATGATCTGAGCACAATAATACCAGTGCATTAATCTATACAATTACTTTTAATAATATTATTTACATTATTAATAATGCCAGAGAACTCTCACAATCTGTGCTCTATTATTTATTTGCCATTGGTCATATAAAGTATAGCAGCTGTATGATTGCATCATAGATATTTCTGACTGATAGAAACGTTCTAACCAGTCTCTCTTCAGCTAGTCTATGTAGAGAGAAAATAAAGGGTCATCTTTAGAAAGCAATAGAGGAAGCTCTTGATGTGTTCTCTCCATTGCAGTAATATCTAGCTGCAATAAAATCTGTAGGCTCCATTTAGCAGCGGCCAATATGATCAAGTTCCTTTTAGTTTTACTAGAGATATTCCATCTACACTAAACATTTATATACCTAAGTCTATCTAAATTATTTAACATCATTTTTAAAGTGTACTTGCAGACACAGCATTTAGGAAAGAGTTATTTGGTCATACTTCATAGAGCAGAATTATTTTGCTACAAGAGCAAAAATCCATGTCTTTGAATCAATGAATAACAAAATATACTCAGAAACTCGCTTTATTTTCGGCAAACAGGTAAGATAAAACCCGGTTTTCAACATAAATTTATAAAACATAGTCTTCCCCGTAGTGGTCTAGTGTGACTAGGATTCAGTGAAATCATCAGCAAAGCCATGATACCTGGCCTGTTGCTGAAAGAAAGAAAATAAGATGTATACATTATAAATCTGAGAAAAAAATAGTAGGTGTTCTTTCTCACATTTCTATTTTACATTCTCAGCTCACACACATTCCATTAAGTGGTAAATTCATTTATATTTAAAATATTTTTACATTTTTAATTTTTTATTTAAAGAAAAGAAGAAAAAACAAAATATAAAAAAGAAAAAAGGTAGAATAATGCAGAATTCAAAAAAAATTCAACACCATAAAATAGCTAGTTGAAACATTACATATTGTCATCTTAAAAATTGTTGTTAAAGTTACAAAATCAAAGCATAAAAAGTGGCTAGACACTCAAACATTGACAGTGCAAACTCTTCTGTTCAATAATCAAACAGAAATTTAGTAATATGTTCATCCATCTTATACACTGTTCATACTGTTATATACTTTAGAACATTTTCCTTCCCTTTCACTTTTACAATATCTATTATATTTTTTGGATCTTATTATTCTGGAGTTTTTATTATTTTTACATTATAGAGACAATGTGATATTTACTAATGTGAGTCTTGTTTATTTCACTAATGAGGATATTCTCAAGTTGCCTCCATTTACCTATAAAGGCCTCAGATAATTCATTTTTTATAGCTGAGTAATATTTCATTGCATAAAAATACCACATCTTTCTCATCCATTCTGCAGTTGATGGGCATTTTGGTTGTTTCCAAGATTTAGCTGTCGCAAATTGTGCTGCTATAAAAATATGTGAACATCTATTATTTTAACATGACCTTTTCAATTTTTCTGGGAAAATACCCAGGAGGGGAATAGCTCAATTGAATGGAACTATTAATCCTAGTTTTTTGAGGAATCCCTATACTGATTTCCATAGTGGTTACACCAGTCTGCACTCCCAGTAATAGTGGAGAATTGTTCCTTTTTCCCTGCATCCTCACCAACATTTGTTATCAGTTGATTTCTTGATGGTGGCCATTCTTTCCAGGGTGAGATGAAATCTCAATGCTGTTTTAATTTGCATTTCTCTAATGACCAGTGATGGTGAACATTTCTTCATGTATTTATTTGTCATTTGTATATATTCATCTGAGAACTGTGTGTTCATCTCTGATGTCTGTTTTTGGAGAGGTTCTTTGAATTTAATTTATCCTTTTGAGTACATCAAACCTGTTAAGGAAACTTTAGGGATACTTGTTGATGTATTTCACTAAGGAACTGTAAATTATATTATTTTAAGAGGTATAACCATGATCACATAAGCAGCCCAATACTATGTCCTCTGAATTCATTGATCATGTTAAGATTATTGTCTACATTTATATTATCAACTTTGGAATATTGCTCTGTTATTCCATAAGGGTATTGTTTACAGATATATCATATTTAAATTTACAAGACTTTTCTTTCTCTCTGAAAAAAAGGATATATTGGGTTTTGTTATTATTTTAATCATAGATAATCCAGGTTCTATTTGGCTGCATATAGGTTGTATATTCTTGGGTAGTAAAGAGATAGCCTTGCAGCTCTGTCCATAATTATTATTGATTTTAATGAGCATGATACACTCACAAAAGCTCTGAGATGGATCGTATTTATGCTTGCACCTGATTACAGGAAGAATCATGCCAGAATTTTAACAATTTGAGGTTTGTACTATTCAGGAAAATGGATAATCTTATCCAAAAAGGAAAGAGATTTTCTACAGCTAGAACATAAGATAGAGATCTATGATCAGAAAATAATACATGAATGTCTCAGAATCTGAGCAATGAGGCTACAGCAGGAACAGAGGAACACATGGATGTCATAAGAATGAAAAAAGAAGAATTAAAGCATAAAGCTTACATTAAGAAGCACATGTTGATCTTAGGCAGCACCATGTAGCAGAGACTGATGGTAAATGGAGTGAATGTAACTGTGAGACTGTAGAGAGGAGACCTTCATGTTTCTGCATTAAGTGGACTTTCCCAAGGAAGAAACATAGTAGTTGGGTTAAAGACAAACCATGGAACTGAAAGGAAAGTGAGGTAGCAAGAAAGTATCTGCAGTGACTTCTTTCTCCTTAAGTGTGTGGTTACAGTTCAAAGATGGATGAAACTAAAGACCATGGTGGCATTTCAAAGGTTGCAAATTCAGAAAGTCTTATCTTCTCCCAGAGGCACATATTTTCATTCCAAAGTATAGGAATCAGAGGATCTAGAAATTTTCTTCTCATTTCTAGGTTTCTATTGCTATGAATTTTCCTCTTTGGGACATAAATGAAGTCATATAATAAGTGATGTTTTCTATCACTCTGCTTTCACTTAGTAGAATGTTTCAATGTTATAGCATGTATAGTGTTTTGTTTTTCATGACTCCACAATATTACATAACATGGATAAACTGCCTTTTCTTTAGCCAGTCATCAATTTATAAATATTTGCTTTATTTCACTATTTTGAAGTTGTAAACTGAATTGTTTTCTCCTTCTATTCTCTAGGAATGCTGTTGTAAAATTTTTTGTACACATCTGTGTTTATGGACATGTTTTCAGTTTTTATGGATATATATCTGGGAATAGAAGTATTGGTTTATATAGTAACTCTTGTTTAACTTTGTGAGATTTGGCCAAATTGATTCCCATAAAGGCAGTACAAATTTACACTACACTGGAAAAGTATGGGAGTTCCAGTTTCCCTACATACTTACCAATATTGTCCATAATTTTTATTGTATTCATTTTAGAAACTGTGAAGTGGTATCTCATTGTGCTATTGTCAAGAATTTTGTAAATAATAATGCTGAGTATATTTCCATCTACTTACTGAACTAGTATTCCTTTTGGAGGAATATCTATTCAGAGTTTCTGCCTGTTTCTATTGGACTATTTGTATATTTAATATTGAGGTGAGATAATCCATTATACATTCTAGATACAAGTAACTTATCAGAACTATGTTGAGATATTTTCTGAAAAATACTGAGTTATATTCTTACAAATTGATACTGTGTTAGGAATAAAAGTTAATTTTTATAAAATCCAATATATCTATAAATTGATTTTGTTGCTTATGCCTTTAATGTCACATCTGAGGAATCACTGCCAAATTTAGGTGGTTGGGTTTTTGCCTATCTTTAAAAAGCAAAGCAATCTTTTAGCTTTTGCATTTAGGCCTTGAATGAATTTTGGATTAATTTTTGTATATGATATGAGGAAATGATTCAATTCTGCACTTTGCATGTGGATATTTGCTTGCATCTGTAAAATATTTTTGTAAAAAAAACCCCTTTTTCTTCTTTTTCTATTAATAAATTTGTGCAAAATCAATAGCCTATAATGGAAAAGATTGTTTTTGAATTCCCTGTTCTACCCCACTAAGATATTGCCCTATCTTTTTTTTCTCTTTGTCCCTTTGTCTGTTGCTCATTCTAACATTTTGAACACTTGAAATGTAATCCTTCTATCTTTGTTCTTTTTCAAGAATGTTTTGAAATTCTGAGTTGGCTTCCTCTCTCTTTGAATTTAAAAATAAACACTTGAGAGTCTCCAGAAAAAAAAGAAGTTACAAGGTGAGATTGAAAAATATGATGAATGCTTAAATTTTTAAAAATTACTAAATTAAAACACATATTGCAATTAAACCTCCTCAAAGTACCCCTCCTTACTCAAGTACAATATTTATCCTATCATCCTTTCCTTTTATGAAACACTTCTAGGTTAATGTTCTGAATCAATATGAAAGATTTACCTTTCATGGTCATTTGAACTTCAGAGAAGAGCCAAAGTTGCATGGTGACAGGGATGGTGAATAAAGTGGATAAGGACAATATGCCACCATCAGTGAGGAGTGATCAAAAGCTAGTGAATTATAAATTTTAAAATATCACAGAGGAAAAAGCACTGCCACCAATCCTCTCAAATTATTTCCTTTCACTTTGAACACACCCATTATTCTTGACAATATGTCTTCTTTTGTAATGAGTTTTATAAATTTAAATATTCACCATATTTTTAGACAACATGGTTAAGGATCAAACTGAATTTACTTATCAATTTGGGGTATTCTGATACTTTAACAGTATTATCTTCTAATCTACATTTTCTGTTTATTTATATATTCTTTAATTTCAAATAGTGATGCTTTACAGTTTTTGGAGTATGGCCTTTCATGCTTTTATGTTAAATTCACTCAGTATTTTATTATTTTCAACATTGTAAATAGAATTGATTTATAATTTCATTTTAGGTCAATGATAGTTAATATGTAGAAATAAAATCGGTAGTGTTTATTGATCTTGTAATCCTGTAACCCTACTGTATTTGTTTATAAGGTCTAATTTTCTGTGTGTAAGTGCATGCTTAAATTTGTGTGTATTTATGGATTTTCTGTAATAAAATGTACTTTATTAGAATGGAGATAAATTTAGTTATTCCTTTCCCTTTGAGACAATTTCTTTTTCTTTTGCTGAAATGCTCTTGCTAGAGCCCTCAGGATAGATAATGTGCTCTATTTTTCCTTTCTTGTGATACACTTTTCTCCTTTTCAACCCTGGATAATACTAGGTTTACAGAAAAATAGAGAAAGTGTTTCATTTTATTTTTTGAAATGATTATAAAAGATAAATGTTCGGTTTTCCCCAAAATTTGTAAAGCTGTCTTAGAGACCTCTAGTCCTAAGTATTTTTCTGAGACAGAAAAATGATCATTAATTTTATCTTTCTGCTTACTCTAGATCTACTCAGATTTCCATCTTTTATTGTTTAAGTCAATTTGGTACTTTGTATCTTTTGGGCAATTTATAAAGACTTTAGCTGCATCTTTATATTATATAGACTTTAGCTGCATCTTTAGTTACATCTTACATACTTAAAGATATTGTGTTTTAATTTGACCAAATATTTTCTAATTTCCTTTATGGTCTATTTTTGGGATCTACTGGTTACTTAGGAATATGTTTTTTTTAAACAATTTGTAATAATTGGTTATTTGCAAAAGTTTCCTTGGCTATTGAATTTCTTTTTTCTTTTTTTTTTTACATTTTATTTTAAAGAGACTATGAATTTCAATTTAATTCCATTGTGGTCAGAGAACTTATTTTATATAATGCAATCCTTTGGAATATATTTGGATTGTTTTATTAGCCAACCTATAGTCTATACTCAATAATTATTTTTACGCAATAGAGAATGTGTATGTTGCTCTTGTTTGGTGGACTGGCATATAGATATGTCAGTTCTAAATTGTTTTTAGTTGCATTGATCTTCTATTACCGTGTTGACATCTTGTCTAATTATTCTATTAACTATCAAAAGTGATGTGTTGAAATATCTGATTATTACTCTCCTTTTCTGCCATCATTTTTTCAGTTTTGATTTAATGGATTTGGGAAGTCCATTATAACAAGTATTATATTAATTTATTGTGGTTACTTTAATTTCTAGAAGTTCATGTCATTATACCATAGAAATATTTCTTCACAGAAGTTTGAAATCAGCTTTACTGTGTGAAAATGAAGACCTCTGTGGGTTTGCACTCTCTGAGATGGTTCTAGAAATTAAATTATATGCCTCCTCTAGTGGCTTCTGGCAAAGTCTGTTATTATTTGGCTTGGGGCCACATCATTCCAGACTTGGAGGGCTGAATCTTCAGTTCTTTTTTCTCTACTTTCTTAAAATATGCTTCTCTATGTGACTCAAACCTGCCTGCAAGGTTACTTGTCATTAATTTCAGGATGCACACAGATTATCTGGAATAAACTTGTTTATCCCAACATCTACAAATTGATAACATGTGCACAATGCACATTTGTTTTTGTTTTGTGTCCTGTTATTCAGAGTAACTGTCACAGGTTACATACATGAGGAGGTAAATATCTTTTCATTAGGAAATGTCCTCTTGTCTTTCTTTCTTTTTTTGTGCTACAGAGAGAACACTGGACTACATAAAACATGAGGATTATATCCAGTTAATTAACAATATTCTTGGTTCATGTAATAGCTTCTCATATTTTCTGATGCAAACTGCTTATTTCTCTTCATTCTTTTTTTCATTTCTCAATTATAGGTGATATTATTTTATTTTTCTATTTCTTTATTTATAAATTCCATTTGGTAAAATTAATGCCTATATTTTTGTGACTTCTTTGAACATATTTAAAATCATGTAAAGAAAGATTTGTCTATTGAATCCAATACAGAGGCTTCCTAAAGAAGAGTTTGATTATAGTTTTTTTTCCCCATAGCATAAAGATCTTTGTTTTCCTGTGTATTGAAAAGTAGATACTTTAAGTTAGACAATTTGACCATTATTTCTATCTCTTCTTCCCATGGGTGGTGGTGGTTGCTGCTGCTGCTGCTATTTGGTGTTACTGCTGTTGATTTATTTACTGACCCGAATACATTCTGTAATATTATTATTCTTTTTTTAGGTGTAGATATTGAAATTTCTTATTGGATACTTATTATCAAGCCAATGATTCGATGGAACTTTTTGGTAAATATTTCATCGAATGTCTCAGATCAGACACACAAACTTAAAGAGCACATGATTTGTCTTATATGAGAAACTTAAAGTATAACTAAAGAGCAGCATAAATGATAGATAATGAATTGAAGGAGGATTGATACTTTGCATACCAGAAGAAAACCAAGAGCTTAAAGGATGAGGAGGAAAAGGAGGGGAAGAGGCTCAAAGCATTTTCATTGTGTCATGTGTATGTACCTCCTCCCCCGTTAATGTAACCATCACACACTTCAAAGCTAATAAAAAATAAGATTTAAATGAAAAATATTTTTGCTCTTTATTTGTATTTTGTGTTTCTATAGAAAAAAATCGCATGATTTTAAAGTTGTTGTGTCTGTCATATTTCACAAAGAGCAAGCAAAATGCCAGAAAATAGGAAATAAGGAGGCACATTTTTCTCAAATGGGAAGGGGATCAAGAGAGGAGGTGAAAACCAAAAAGGGATGAAAAAGGAATCATGATGTATGATGTACCTTTACCAACTTTCCACAAGGAATGTAATCACTATATACTATGAACAAATACTAGTAAAAAGTTGAAAAAAGCATTTTGCCGGGTAGCTAAGTATACAAGTAGATTGTCAGTTTGCAGTCCTACCTCTGTCCTTAGTTCTTGCTCCTATAAACCCACAATATTATCCACAGTTTAGGGAGTTGTCTGGTTTTTCATCCTTGGTAGGTACAAAGCCGGTAATATGAGCAGTGTGCTCTAAATTCTCAAGATTATGTCAATGCTTTTCAAATCCACTTATGAGCAACTCATTCCTCATTTTTACATTTATGCAAAGTTGTTGGGTTTCCTCGACTATTGTTGCCACCTTACTTAATTACAATGTTTAGTGATTGCCGCTCCTTCTTTGTGGCAAATGCCCGCGAGGAATAGCTGTTTGTACTGGGCAAGCTCTGACTCAGATCAAGTAAGGAGGCTTTGCATGTGCAATGTTTCAGGGAGCAGATCAAATAATAACAATATCTAGAAATTGGGGTATTGAGGAGCTACACACTAATTTTGCCTTTTCTAGGCTTTACACTCTGCAGGTTCTATTACCGTTTGAGGGGTTTTGGTTTTTAAGGCAGATCCAAATTTGGGAAACGGATGTTACCAGAGCAGATTAAAACTTCACAAAGTTCCTGTTCGTATGAAAATTCAGTCAGCTTTTTCAAAGAAATTCTAACTGTAGTATTGAAATATATTATTTATTTTCATAACAAAAGTGAATCCTGGGTGGGGATTTAGCTCAGTAGTTCAAGCGCTTTCCTGGTACGCATGAGGTCAGGAGTTCACTCACCGGTACAAAAAAAAATTTTTTTTTTACCTTATTTTCCAGTGCTTTTTTTTTTTTTTTTTTTTGCTTTTATGGGCTAAAAATTCCTAGAAGTTCTCACTCCATCATTACTTGTGACATCGACCACACCAAATTCTAGGTGGTCTCATTGGATGATGGGCTATGTTCTTAACAATAACCTAAATTCAGATTACTGATGAGTTTTATTCCTTTAAAATGGTATTTAGAAGTGTGAAAATCCTTTTAATCTTTAATGAGCACATGAAATGTTGATATAGCTTATGATAATGCAGATTGATTTTTACTGCAATTGAACTTTTCACATGACATAGTTAAGATAGTGAAGATTTTCTTTAGCGTACACACCTTGAGCATACTTATCTTCACAATCTTTTTTAAGATTTAAATTAAAAGACTCAGAAAATTTCACGATGAGTTTTCAAAAGTTGAATTTTTGCTGTAAATCGATGTTTTACAATATATGCATATATATATATATATATACATATGTTTTAAAAGGTGTTCATGTTTGCATTTATGTGGGTGTTAATAGAAAAGGATTTCATAGTGGCATTTTAGTTTAGTCAGGTTCTAATAATATCAATTAAATAAGAATTTTTTAAAAAATCTAAAATCATTCTTCAAACATCTACAAAATGCTGGGGTTATGCAAATATTTGTAACCTCGGCTATGCTGAAGTCTGAGGCAGAGTGTCCTACGTTTATTATCAATTATGGCAATTTAGTAAGACTTGTCTCAAAATAAAAATTAAAAATCCATTAGAATATAGCCCCATGGTAGAATGCATGTCTAGTATGCATTATGGTTTGAGTTCATACCCAGGGTATCTTCCAAAATGTGCAAAGTATATTTTGTATACAGTATTTTTAGCTCACTAACTTTTGACAAGCATTTTTCTCTATGCATTGTTTTAATTTGCATTTCTTTAATGACTAATAATGCTGAACCTTTTTTCATATATCTAGTTGCTATCATATTTCTTCATCTGAGAAGCATGTATTCATCTCAGATGCCCATTTTTGAATTGAGTATTTCAATTTTGAGGACGATTTTTTTTAAAAAAAAATTTATGTTCCAGATAGAAGTCCTTTGTCTGAGGGACAGTTGGTTAAGATTTTTTTCAAATTCATTTTCTTTTCACTCTGTTGGAGATTTCTTTTGACATGCAAAACTTTTTAATAAGACAAGATCACAGCTGTTCATCTTGGGACATATTTCCCATGCAGTTTGATTTTGTTCATGAATTCTCTGCCTACCACTACGTCTTCAGTATTTAGACCAACTTTGTCTTCCAATAGATTTGGTGTTTCTGTCTTGATATTTAGATCTTTGATCCATTTTGACTTTATTTTAGTGCATGGTGATAGACATGGGTCTAGTTTTAGTTTTTGGCTTATTTCGTAAAGACAGTTTTTCCAACTATTAAAGAATCTATCTTTCTTCCAGGGAACATTTGGTCCCTTATTGATGATAAGGTAGGATAAGGCAGCTGAATGTGTTTGTAGTTGTGGCTGTATCTTCTAATCTATTCCATTAATTTCCAGATCTGTTTATATGCCAGTACCATGCTGATTTTATCACAGCCACTTGATAGTATAATTTCAAGTCAAGAATTGTGATACTTCCTGCCTTGTGTTTGTTGTTCAGAATTGCCTTTATCGGATTAAGATTTTTGATTTAAGTTATATCTATAAAACTGAAGCATAAATATCTAATGCTTTGAAGTTTATTAGATTTACTGTGTTGGTAAATTTTAGACACACTGTCAGTAAAAGAGTATTTCAGACAAACTGTTGATGTCAAACTTCACTCTTCCTGTATTTACATTTCAATATCAGTATATACACTTTTGCAAATCATTATTTTCTTGAATTCATTTACCAAGTTGAACAGTTCATCCTAATGTTTGGTATGTTATGTATTTGTAGAACAAATAATGCTGTTTTAAGCATTTGTTTTAGCTATTCTTTGACCATTATGTGCTCCCTATTACAACTGAAAAGTCATTAATCTACCACAAACTTTTATTTACCCCTGCTTTAGATTGCTATTATCTGTATCTCACTTGCCATCATGCCAGTATGTCTAGTAATTCAAAAATGGTGCTCTTTCAGCTGTGTGGGTGGACTCATGCCTGTTTATCCCAGCATTTGAGAGGCTGAGGCAAGAGGATCACTGCAAATTTGAGGTCAGCCTGGACTAGGCTAGCCTAACAAACATAATAAGAATTTTTTTCAAAACATAAATGAAAACACAAAAAAGATGCTTTTTCCATTTCTTTATCACAACATTTTTACTTCTAATGTAAAAAATCCACATTATTAGCAAATTAACTTTAAATTGATAATCAACTGATTAAATTTTTTAATTGGGAAGACATAAAGGTAATCTTCTGTTGTACAGTGTATTGTTCCAGTGATGATTTGTGTGCACACAGTCATGTAAAACATGACAAGAATTACTGAATTCAGACAGCGTACCGAAATCTGTACAAAATCTTCAAGTCTGTGTAACAGTACAGTAATTCATGGTAAAACAAAGCTGTTCAGCACATACTCTTTCTCAGTTTAAAAGATGATAAGTTAAAATATAATGATTTACTTGATGAAGAGTTATGCATACAACATGCAGTTATATAGAAAAAACATTACAGGACAACATACATTAGTAAGATAAGGAATCTGACTAATTTGGCTTGACAGGAAGACGTAACCATCTACCTCTATTTGTAATGGTGATATCATATTGACTCAAAATGTGCAAAGACAATATTGACAGAATTAAAAGATTAAGACTCTATGACATTGCTCCAATTAGAATGGTGAAATTATAGGGTTCAGAAAAACTTTCAAGTATATAGAGACTTGGTTTATAATATAGAGGTAACATTGCAAAACAATGGACAAGGACAGGCTCCTTAATAAACGATGTTGTAAAAATTTGTATTTGTATGAAAAACAAATAACTTTATTTTAAACATATACAATACTATATGTCAGATTAATTAGATTTTAGGATCTAATGTGAGACAATATTTTTATGACCTTCAGGTAAGGAAAGTTTTACAAATAAGATTCAAAATTGTTTTTTATAAGGAAGCTATCAGGGACTAGAACTATAGCTCAATGGCAGAAGGAACTGCCTGGCAAGTACAAGCCCTGAGTTTGATTCCCAATACAAATATATATATTATACATACATACATACATACATACATATCAGTAGGTTTAAACATATTCAAATTATGAATTTTTGTGAAATATCTTATATCTAGATGAAAAAGACATGACAAAAGGAAAAAGGGTATTTGTTCCATTTATTTGACAAAATACTATTCTCTAGAACATATTAAAAATACTTTCAAACACCAAATCCATGAAACAAATGGGTTTGAACAGAGGGGGAGTAAAAAAAGAGCCCAAAATGTAAGTACGTCTTCATAGAAGATGAAACATAAATGGACATTAATGATAATAAAAAAGTATCGATAAAATCACAGCACTTACCATTTACTACTATACAAAAAAGTTACAAGATAGAGTGCTGCTGAAAAATGTTGAAGTAGTTTAGAGAAAATTTTGCACTTGTTAATAAGGGAAATCTGTAGCAGAATATTCATAGCAATATTACTGAGTAAAAGTAGAGAATTAGACCCAATTCAAATAATAGAAAAATTGTTATTCATAGATTAGAATATTCTAAAACCATTAAAGTTGAAATAAACTATTTTTATGTTTATCTGCATCAATAAACCTCTGAAAGCTAATATTAATTATTTAAAAAGATCCTAAATGGTATCTTCAGGTTATCCTTGTTAAGTGACATTTTATTTGAGAATAAAATAGCTTTCGCACAAGTGGAGAAATGAGAGTAGATTGTAAACAAGAAGAAACACAGGAGATTATCCACAATTGTAACCCAAGGGATATAGTTGTGTCTACTAAGCTTTATTTCCAGCAAAACTTTATTTATAGAACATCCAGAGGTGTGACTCAGTCTTTGGGTTATAGTGCGCAAACCCCGCCCTAGGGCATCAAGCTTTTCAGGTTCATTTTGTGTGTTTTGCTACCTCTAATTACTTTCCCACTCATGGATGCAATGTCCACCTCTTTTTTTTTTTTTTTTTTTTTTTAGTTTGGAGAAGAAATCCCCTTTCTTAATTATTTTCCCAGTTCCTCTTCAGAGAAACTTCTGCAAGTGAGCAGTCTGCTGGATTAAGCTTCTAGAGCGAAACTCCCTAATGAGTGCCCATTTCCCCACAGTGTAGTTGAAAGAAAATGCCCATTTAAAGTTACATCCCCTTTCATGAATTTGGTCTGAGGTAAGTTCTGATGCACAATAAATTAATGAGTGAAGACATTCTGGTTATTAGGGACATTGGTTTCAATCTTGTGACTAAATTCTGTAGTTTGGATCTGGAATTTCCCATGTGTTAAAGGCTTGGGTCAGAAGCCTGTGATGCTACTGAGGTGGGGTGAAATGCTAGGAGGTGAGGCCTGACCAGAGAGAGACTCATCACTGGGGACGGGATGTTTGGCCTCAGGTCCCTTTCTGTCTCTCCCTTGACAACCTGGGTGCTCTGCGGTGAGCAGCCCTCATTGGGCCCTCCTATCATGATGCACTGCTTTCACAGATACAGAGCAACTGGACTGACAGTGGAATGAAATCTCTAAAACTAGAAACCAAAACTAAGTTGGGTAACACTCTGACTTTGCTATATACAAGTATAAATTTCTGTTTTTTGTTTCATCCTCTTTGAGTCTTAAATTCTTTTTCTTTGTTGTTGTTTTTGCAAAGATTTTTTTTTATAAGCGTCTGGGAGTTTGATCATGTTGCTAGCAAGCACACAGAGTGAAGGGCAAAAGTAAAGTCCACACACTGGGAGCTGTATTCTAAAACAGTGTTAATCTTGCCATGTCTATTGTAGAAATGATGTAAGATAGAGTATTTCTGTTTAGAAATAGGTTTAGCCACTAGCTTGTATTGAAGAAAATTCATGACTCTGAGGTAACTACATGTCATGGTTTATGTCGGTGGCCCCCCAGGCCTCATATATTTGCATTGTGCATTTGTGATTGGTTCATTGTCTAGTGCTTGGATTGGTGGTGTCAGTGCTACACCCTCCTAGGGGGTGGAGCCAGGATGTGATGTAATGGCAGAAAGGAGGAGTGTCTCTCGCTCTTGCCGTTTTTCCGCCTTGCTGTTTGCAGCCTCCATGAACTGCGGCCCCACCACGCCACCCTGCCTTGGAGCCAACTGAGTATGGACTGAAACCTCCAAAAACTGTAAGAAATAAACCTTTCCTTTCTCAACTTTGGGCATCAGGTAGCTTGTCTCAGTGAAGAGTAAAAGTAACTAAGACACTGTACTTGATTGCAAAGATTATATTATGAATTAAAAATAAATGTGAACCCCAAAATGTTTCGATATGTTGTCTGTGTTGGATGTTAGCACTCAAAATTTGAGTTTGTGGATCATCATAGGAGATTTTTTATACAACATAAGCAATTATAAAAGTACCTGTACTTTCAGTTTGAGCAATGTGATGCCATGCTGATACTGTAAGCAATAATAAACCTAAGGGGAAATTAACTGAATGCAACAATATTGAAAAACAAGCCTAATGGGTATTGGATTTTTAATATTTTTTATTTAAATGGCTTTACTCTGACTGATTAAAATGTCAAAGAACTGTAATTTGGAGGTAGATATAATCTCTGTTTAAATGCAGTGACAAAAAACATTAAAATTATAATTGTAACATTGAATTATGAATATTATATGTACGTTGGATGAATTCACCTTAGTAACTACTTTCCTGAATGTATTTAGTGTACTTAGGCATTGTGTGAATAACATTTTCAATCATGGGAATTATTCTTTTTTAAATGCAGTGGGTTTTAGAAATATAAATTCTTATATTTAGAAATATAAGGTTAGCGCTGTGACAGGATCTCGGAGTAGGAGTATGTAGTTTTGAAAAAATAGCTCTGAAAATTTTGCCAAAAGTATGAGGACAAAAAGCTTAAAATTACCTGCCCTTCTATTAAGAAATAAATCAAAATAATTATTTAAAAACCCTAGATAGATTTGAATCTTTGCAAATGAACAGTAAGATATTTTCATTCTATTTCATATTTTAAATTCTTAAACTATGTTCATATTTTAATCAGTCTTGATTCTTCTGTAAATTGGCAGATAGCATGAATCCAAATAATGAAAAAAATCTTCATTTCATTTATTTAAGTTCAAAAATATGCAAAAATAATCATGCAAAGTACAATATCATGAGGTAAATTTTTCAAAAAAGGTTTCTTTTAAATTCAATAAATGATTTTAAGTAAAGTTTATTTCGAATTTGTATAAATTTAAAATACATTTTTACAACTCCCTAATGTATTCATTGCATTTTAAGTCAGAATATGTATCTTTCATTGAATCCTAATTAGAAATTTCCCTGCCCTCAGCCAAATTCCTTTTGCCTGCTTACAATTTGGACCACAAAAGGTTCCTTTTCTTCTTTTCTATCATAGCTTGTATTTATTTAAATGGCCACTAGATGGCAGACCTATCACTAACCAGAATTTAGGCTCAAATTCGGCAAATTGCATTATATAGCAGAGCAATGTTCTATTTCAAGCCTATCTTACCCTCTCAGCCTAAGAAATCTCTCTCTTTTTTTGGAGGCTTGATAATGACGGTGACCTAACATTTTTGCCTTCGTCTAAAGTTTAATATTTTACAAACTTATATTACTTTTCACAATAATCTTTTGAAATTGATAAACAATGACATTTCAGATGAGAGTGCGGGTTTGCCAGGACAAATGGCAAAGGTTATTTCTTTAGAGAACTACAAGGAGATAACTTGGAAGAATTTTGCTTAAGGGCTTCAGAATGTAATTAAACTACTGTTTGAGATGTATTCTAGGATAGCGGTTAGTTCTATATCTGATACATATTTTGCGCTCATGCCCTATACCTTTATGTTTCCAAAATAACTTCGATCCTTCCAGCAGTCTGTAGAATCAATTAGAACTACAGAACCATTCTTTGCTCAGTGATACTGACCTCTAACTTCTTTATTTTCTTTTGCCCTTTGGATTCTGGATTCGCGTTATCACTTTCCAGTTTCCTTCACTTTCTTCTTTTGTGTTCCCCGAAACTTCTGTCACTGTCACTTAGATTGCCTCTTGATTTCTGATGTTGAGCACTGGGCTAAAGCTCATTTTCAGCATTTGAAAATAGGCCAGCCGTTTTCTAAAGAGCTGGCAGCGGTTTTGTGTAGGAATTAGAAGTGTGTGCATGTGTGTGTGTGTGCACGTACTCTTCCAGTGAAGCAAAAGTGAATTGAAAATTTGCAATTCCATTTTTATCTAATTGGCAGCTTAGAAGCATAATATACTATCATTAGGTCAGCACCTCTAAGGTTCAGAATTAAGACTTCGAAGTTCTAAAAGCAAATTTAATTTTTAGAAAATGTTAATGGTTCCAAGACCATCAAAGATAGAAAAAAAAGGAAGACCAACACTCCTGCTATTTAACACGTTCTCCTTATTAAAATTTTTAGTTTATACTGCAGTCATAAAGTATCCTGCCACTGTTGAAAGTACTTTATAGTAGATGATGAATTTATAAATTGCCTGCCATATATCCACTTTGTATTAATATGAACAGAACGATATAGCTGTATCTAAATGATATTTTAGGTAACAAAAGTGTATTTCCTCTTCCTTATTATTAAAGTCATTACTAAGTTTACTTACAAAAAGTTCAAAAATAATGTGAAAAAAAGAAAGAATATTACCTGAAATCTACAGCTCTCTCAATTGTGACCACATTTGAGAATATTATTTCAGAGACTGCAAATTATTTATCATTAACTTATTTTAAATTGCACTGTTTTGAGATAACTGTGGACTTACATGCATTTTTAAGAAATAAAGAGGTTCAAGTTATCCTTGAATGGTTTCAGACAATGAAAACATTTTACAAAACTATATAATATTACAGGTAGGATGTTGATATTGATATAGTCAAAATTACATTTCTATCATCATGCGGTTGCTGCCTTTTATCTTTTTTGTTTTGTTTTGTTTTGTTTTGTTTTGCTCTGTTTTGTTTTTGGTACCGGGGATCGAACTCAGGACTA
This sequence comes from Dolichotis patagonum, assembly GCA_004027295.1. Taxonomy (NCBI): domain Eukaryota; kingdom Metazoa; phylum Chordata; class Mammalia; order Rodentia; family Caviidae; genus Dolichotis; species Dolichotis patagonum. The sequence goes on along the minus strand of PVJX010007218.1, from coordinate 24,547 downwards.
TGCGCTTGCAGGGCTGGCGCTTATGCAGCCCTGCCCTTTATCCTTTTATAAATGTGCATACTTTCCTCCAACCATTTTTATAATTTCCATTTCAAGAATGTTATGTGCATGGAATTATACAGTATTTAACATTTTCAAATTGGCTTTCTTTACTTAGTATGTTTCTCTGGAGATTGCTTCTGGTTCTTGATTTATCATTAGTTTGGTTGCTTTAATTGCTAACAGATTCTGTGTGTAGAGTCAAAGCAAACTTTTAAACCATTTGCTCTTTAAAGTATAGTGACATATCTACTAGTTTGGGCTTTTATGTAGTAAACTGCTAAAAGAATTCAGACCCCCTACTTTGGTTCTTTTTCACACTTTTGGTCTCTTACACCAAAGAAACAATGGGGTATTAACCCATGGATGTTCAATGTATTTTACTTAGGAATATGGTTCAAGGTACACCCATTTATCTAGAAATGTCTCAAATTATTGTGAAATAGGAAGAAAATGTTCAAATGCGGAGGGGAAAAGGAAGAGGGGAGGAAGAAAGGAAAAGTTAAAAATGAGAAAAGAAGGCAAATGTGGAAATAGCTTTGGTAAATGAAGGGGGAGGAGGGGTTGAAGGGAAGGTAGAGGAATGGGAAAAAGACCAAGTTACATCACGTACAGGTACAAATTCTCTATGATGAATGTGATCACTGTGTGTGTCTAAAATGTACCAATAAAACCTGGTAAAATCTAAGGAATCCAAATACAGTTTTTTGTGAGAATCTACCTTTTAGTTTCTCTGGAAAAAAAAATCCCAGAAATGCAGTAGCTGAATGAGGTAATAGTTGCATATTGAATGCTTCTTAGAAAATGTCACACTGTTTGCCTAAGTAGCCACATCTTCCTACATTCAAATGAGTACATACATGGACCAGGTTCTCTGTATCAACAGCAATTAATGGGACTGGGATATAACTCAGCAGCACAGCACCTGGTAAGTGTGAGGTCCTGAACTGGATCCTAGTAGAAAACAAAACAAAACCAGCCAAGCAACCAAACAAACAAAACAAAGGCAATTAATGCTATTATTGCTTCAGTAATTTTGAAACATCGATTGTGGCATTTCTTATTTTAATTTGCCACTTGCTAATACCTACAATGATGAACATATTTTTGTGTTTATCATCTATATCATCTATTGAAACCTCTTCTAATGTCTTCTACTCAATTTCGTTTTTAAAAATTTTTAACTTACAAACACGTAAAAATGGTACATTGTTTACCTTGTGATGTTGATACAGATATAAATTATATAATGCCTAAATCAGGTTAAATAATTTATTTATGTTGGTAAAATCCCTTTATCTAACTTTTTTGAAGTAGATCATACAGAATCGTCCTCGGGTTCTGCACACCGCGCGATGGTGCCCTAGAGTTCCTTGCTCACGTCTATACCTCAGTGCTCATTGACCAACGTTTTCCTAGCGCTTCCTTCTCCTTTCTTTGGTAACCACTGTTCTAACCTCAGTTCCTATCAGATCACCTGTTCAGACTGTGCATATGTGTGAGATCACATGTTACTTGTGTTTCTGTGTGTGGCATTTCACTAAACACAATGCTGTCCGGTTTCACCCATGTGGTGTGGATGACAGACTTCCGTTCTTTTTGTGGCTGAACAGTATTCCACTGCATGCATGAACTAAATCTCCCATGTGCATTCACAAGTTGATGAGCACTTAGTTTATTTCCATTTCTTCACTACAGTGCGTAGTGCTGCAATGAATACATAATTCCTAACTGAATTTCTTTCCCATTCTGATATTGAGAATTGTAAAGTCTTCCTGCAATCTAGATAGTCTTTCTTTGTTGAATATGTGATTTGAAACATTTTCTTTGAGTCTGGAGTTTGTTTTATGTTTTTCTTAACAGGTTTCTTTTATCATTTTTTAATTTTCTCTAGAGAGTATAAATCTTGTGTTGTCAAATTAACAAAATTTGTGATTTTATATGTATGGACTTAAAACTTATATAAGGTTTTAAGATTTTTAGTTGAATGTTGTACTTACAAGAAATATAGAAACATATGCCTAATTTATCATCCTAGCAGAAAAACAAAAAATAAAATTGAAGGATCTTTGCATCATATTTTCAGTATTATAACATTAAAATATAATTTCTGCCTTGTCATCAAAATTATTCAGTGAAATATGCCTGACCTAAATCAATTTTTATCAATAATATGTTTTAATATTTTAACTAATTGTTAAAAATCTCTGCATTCATAAGCAGTAGGAGTGCTAAGATTATCAAAAGATTTTGAACTACCTTTCATTTTCTAAAGACTCTTAATAAAAATGGCCTATTTCTGAGGAGATCATTGGTAAGAAATAGTCAAGAGACATGACACATTCATGTAAATGTTCACCTGTTTATTTGGTATGTTTAGCATAAAATATTTGCTGCAGTTTATGATTAGAATGGTGACATTCTGCACGCTAGAACTGGTGATAGTATTGCAGAACCCATTTTAAAAAAATCATTAAAACAATCATTCCTTTTATCACTCCACTAGAATTCAAAAAGAGAAAATATAATGGTTTCTTTCTCCTCCCAGTTTGATGCTTCCTACCCTGTAAATTAGATCCCTCCAAAAATACAATCTTACTCTTGAAAAAAGAAGGAAATTAAAAAAAAAATCTGCTGGGTTTAGATTTTTCTTTTATTGCTTGTTGAATATAATAAGTAAAAATGGGGTTTTGCCTCAATTAAAAAATATTTTCTTATTTTTTTTCCTAACATAAAAGTAATCCAGAAAACTTGAAAAATTCTATGTTGGTTTATTATCCTTCAGTTCATGCACACAGATTATTTTTAACATAATTGTTCTTCAGTTAAAATATAGTCCAGGAAAAGCTAAAAATCTTTAGTTTCTTGGTAAACTTCCTAAAGACACACAAGCTTTAAGTAATAAATGGTTAGATTTAGGTTGTGCTTGGGTGCATATTTCTTCTACATTGTGAATTTTATATGAATGTAAGACATTTAGAGAACCGTAGGTTAGTCTCTGATTTCTCTATTGCTCAGTTATTTAAGTGTGAGTTCCCTAGAAATAAGACAAATTTTCTCTCATAAGCAAATTTGCAGTTTCTAAAGCTTCAATGATTAAAAATATTTCACAAATACAAGGTCAGAACAGCTTTTATGTAAGCCTCTGTCATAGTATATTTGGGTTGATATAACAGAACACAATAAATTGAGTAGCTTAAAAACCTGAAATTTATTTGTTATAATTTTGAAAACTGGAATGTCCAAGATCAAAACAGATTCAATCAGGTGAGAGCCCATTTTCTCATTCATAGATGGCACCTCCTACCTGTGCTCTTACAGTGTTCTTTCTGGTGTCTTGTGTAGACAGGCACTAACCAATTCGTGAAGAACCCACCCTAGCGACCAAATCACTTCCAAAGTCCCACTTCCTCACACAAACATCTTTGGGTTTGGATTTTAACATATCGATTCTATTGATGATCAAATATCCTTTTTGGGTCGTGAATATTATATATATTTAAAACTTTTGTAGAATTGTACATTGCTGTATAGTTGCTCCTTTGCTCAGTTAAATTCGAGTTTTTGTTTCAAAGTAAGAACATTTTTATGAGAAACTATTTGCAGTTTTTGAAGTCCTCAGTGTGTTAAAAATACTTTCATATACATAAGGTCATAATAGCTTTTATGTAAGCTTCTACTTTTGTATCCAAATGATTATTTTTCAGAATCATTACCTTTTGTCCTTGTCTTTCTTTTTAGACTATTATCAGAAGCAAGTCTTCACCCTGACTTTTTGGAGGCACCTGTATCAGTATGCCCCCCCCCATTTACTGTTTCATGATTCCTCTACTTTCTGAACAAAGATTCCTCTTCTGTATTCACTTTTCTTAACCTTGACTTCATTTCCAGACATAGTTTTTGTTAGTGAAAATCGCTCATTGTAGTTACCAAATTTAACATCTTTCTTATTTTATTCTATGTATGCTACTCCTTTACATGTTGAGCAAAACAGGCATATGGATTCCTAGCATGATATTTTAGGAGGAGGATGAAGAAGTCACTGAACCTCTCAGAGTCTTAACCTGTGGCCATGTGGAATGTGTGTGTGTGTGTGTGTGTGTGTGTGTCTGTATGTATGTATGTATGTCTGTGTGTTATGTGTCTGTGTGTTGCTTCTATATTCCTAAAATAACAACTATCACTCAGGGCAATTGGATATAATAATGTATAGATTCTAGTACAAGGAATGGAAATTGATAAACATTAAGGTCTTGTGGAAAGTAAAATCCCTTACCATGTTCCTTAATATTTGTGTTCATGGAAAATCATTATCATTTACATATGTTTTACTTGATTTACTGTTTAGGACAAACACTACCACTACTTTTTTGATAACTTTAGATGAATCACTTAAATCCACAAGGCTGAATTTCTCATTTTTTAAATAAGAATGTAACAAAATTCATGTTTTCCACAAACATTGCAATGAAGAAAAAATGAGATAACACAGAAATGTATTTTTAACCTATGAAGCACTAAGTCAATTTATAAATATAATTAAAATTTTTAAAAATATAAGTGTAATTTCACCTTCTTTGAGTACTTGTAAGTGTGCTAGTTTTGCATATCTCAGCACTTAACTGTTCATAATTACCATTCAAATAGTTTTTGTTCATCCTTCAGTTACATAATAAATCATTGTGAAACTTAGTGGCTTCAAATAACAACTTAGTAGCATCTGGGAATTGACCAGGCCCAGCTGAGTGAAACTTGTTTAAATTTTTCCTTCGGTTGCACTCATTTGGTGACTAGAACTACAGCACACATCTGTATTTGTTTGGTAGTGCTGCAGTAAAAAAGTGCTACAAAATGAGGACTCAAAAGAGAAATTTATTTTCTCACAATTCTGGATGTTAGAAGTTCTGAATCAAAGTGCCAGTACTGACACGCTTGCTCTGAATGCTTTGGGAAAGAATCTTTTCTTGCCTCTTTCAATCTGATGGTTGAAGCAATCCTTATTGCTCTTTGGCTTGAAGGTACGTTATTACAACCCTGCTTTTCTCTTTGAATGGATTTCTCCCTATGGGTTTGTCTTGATATCCAAATGTTTCTTTTTATAAGGACTTGAATTTTATTAAACCTTAATCCCGTATCAAGTGAACTAAAATTAATTATATCTGAAAGAGCTTATTTTCCAAAGATGCCATATAATTTTAGGGAAATACAGCATACTAAACCACTCCATATGAAGACCCATTTGGCTGGATTTCAAAGATAATTTTCCCATCTCCAAGTTTTGTTAGCTTTTCCCCAGTGATTAGATAGACTTCCTTATAGCACTGTTGTATACGAGTAGGCAGATAATTCTCATGATAGCTGGAATCCCCCAGAAAAATTTCCAAAGGCTCAAGAGAAGGCCAGTTTTCTGTCACCAGACTCAGAAGCTTACATCATCACACCCCGCTGCACTTCTGTGCACTTCTTACTGCCTTACTATATTCTAACGTAGGGAATCATGTTTGAGTGTAGATATGAATGTATGGCCATTTTGGATGACTAGATATCACAAAAATGTCTCTCCCTATTTGAAAAATAAGAAAATTGAAACAATGACATAATCAAAGTGTTTGGGCAAAGGTTAAAGCTGGTTGAACTGAGCCTTGTTTTCCTATCTGCAACTCTTTGTTCTTTTTATTAACCTGTTTTGTCTCCCCATTTATACTAGTATTCTTCCACTACAGTCTCCCCACATCTTTCAATATCAGGATGCATTATAGTCTTTTAGTGACTTCAAATATGACTCAAATAGTCTTCATTTGGCTCCTATTTTGCTAGTCATATTTTTATTGATTTCCTTTTTATTTTTATGGTGTTGATCAGGGGGAGTTAGGATCCCAGAAAACTTTATTTCTAGTTCAGTTCAGCAGTATTCTTCCTTGAGTGCCTTTGGAAAGAGTGCTCCAGAAAAACTATTATAGCATCTGGGTCAAACTAGATGTCAAATTGTTGGTATTGTTTGCTGGTTTGTAACAATTCATCTAACTAAATGATGAACTCCTTTCTTAATTCATGGCTTAGATGTACATATGAGAACACCTAGACTGCAACATGAGTGAGGGTTCATCCAACTCGTGACACAGATGGCCCATATTTTTGTCTCCAGTTTAAGTGATTTTTTCTGAAAATGATAGCTTGATTGACTAGGTCTCTGGTATATGCAATGAAATAAAAATTTGCTAGGATTTTTTCTCAATTAATGTTTGGTAAATAAAAAAATCATAACAAAATGACAGAGAAGGGTATATTCAGGAGGGGAAACATCTACTTATCTACCTATATGTATTAGAATATGAGAAAAATAACCAAGAATGTTAAGGCCAAAATTAAGAAAGCAATTTCTAGAAATGAAAAACAAATATGTAGAATCATATAAAGCATAAAATTATTCACGTTTGAAAAGTAGCATAACTGACAGAGAAAATTAATTAAGTCAAATACTAAATTAGGTGTTGAAATTATATATGTATACCAGAAAAATAAAGGCCTGGCTAAACTAAGGAAGTGATTATTATATGTTTGTATACCGTGCCAAATATAGGGACTCCAATTCTATTCATAATCATTTTTCTCATGATTAGAGTGAAAGAAAATTGCGTGCATTTGCTGCTAACCCTGGCTTGGCCATATCTCTAAGTTTTTATGAAGCATATTATATTAATCACATAAATTAGCTTTCCATCTCAAAAAGGATGCACAGAATTCAGCCAACAAAGGGCAAACAGAGTGCTGCTGAGAGAGCAACACTGCCAATGAGTTTTGCCAATAAGAAAGATTTCTTACTCTTTGTCACCTGACTTTATTCCTAATTCTGTTAGCGAAATCCATATGAAATATTACAGGATGTTATAGATATTAACACTGATAATAGAAGTTAAGTCTCTAATGTGAGAGTATTTCCTGTTACCCAGCTATAAGATTATATTTTCTAATATTTATGTTCCCTCATGAATTCAAGGTTTAATTATATTAAGTATGTAATTAAATTTTCATTATATACAAGTTCTGCTGTTTCTCATCACATCGCCTGCAAAACTGTGGCTCCAGTGTTCAGCCAACATAGTCATCAGAGTCTGCGCTGCCAGTTTGCTTCCATACCAGGCCAGTTCAACCCTGAATGAGCCTGCACAAAAGGCAATTTTTCCAGAAACATTGCCAACACTATCATTTTTAAAATCACATAACATGGCCCTTTGGATGTGGATATTTTAATTTATATCAAGTATTTTGTTTTTTAAATAACCTTTCGTCTGGCCTACCATGACATACACAACATGGTTCCTTGTTTCATTTGGTATCATTGGCTTTTAGATATTTCAGATTTAAAACTCTCGTGTTTTTATATGACAGATTTCCTCTGCTAGAAGGTTCTCACTGTTATCCCTTCCTAATTGTTTGCACTTCAAATTCATGTAGTTAACTCCTTGACATCTGTGTAATCATTATTTTCTCTGGCAACATCTTTCTTACTCTCCATAACTAGATAAAGTCTTTGATATTCAGTCTTCTTTTCTTGTGTCTTTTTCTTCAAAAGCCCTATCTCAGATGTTTATTTCTTCGTCTATTTTGGAGGTCTTCCTAAAAGACTATGAAGAGTTTATATGTTTGGATCTCCATAATGTCTCTAGTACTTCAGTGCTTGGTGTACACATTGGTATAAAGCAGACTTTTCTCTCATTGCTGGGACAAAATACACCCAAAATTAAGAAGGAAAGGATTATTTAGTCCACAGTGCGTTAAAGTTTCAGTACATAATCAGCTGGCTGTAAAACAGGGAACATGGCAGAGAAGCAACAGTTCAGGAAGAGTAAGCTTATTTCCCCCCTTATACTGTAAGCAGGCTACCTACCCAAGAGTGGATCCTCTACGTCCTAAGATATAAACTTGCTAAGTCATTTAGTTAAGCTTTTAAACTTCTCAAGTCGGCACAATCAATCAACCATTACAACATTCTAGAGCATAAACTGCCACCCTAGGGCATGGCCCCTATACCCAAAGATGTAGAACTGCACAGTTACTTAGTTAAGCTTCTAAACTTCTCAAATTGACACAATTTATCAACTATTACACCAAAAAGCAGTTCATTTTTTTTTAGACGATGTCTCACCGTGTACCACAGGCTGTGATCAAACTCTCAGCAATCCTCCTTTCTCAGCCTCCCAAATGCTGAGGAAAGATACCATGTCTTTGAATCCTTACATCCATTATAGTACCTGAAATATAGCAAGCTTCCTTTGTTAAGTATTTATTCAAGGATATTTATTTATTTTTAGGAATCAAGTCCTTTTATATACATAGGTAATATAATAGATGGAATTAGTCATTCTTTTAAGAAACAAATGTGGATAGCATAAACATCAGATTTATGTTGTTACTGGCAAGTACTATCAAATAAAGAAAACTAGTTTTTGGTGAATGACAAGATGGTACTTTAAATAGGATGATCAAACGAGACCTGGGATGAAGCTACTGGTGTTGAGGTGTGAGTAGTGTGGAAGCGGTCATCTTGTGAAAATCTGGGGAAAGAACACTGAAGGCAACCAGAATTACTAATATCCTGAGTTTAGAAAGAATTTGTCTTATTCAATGAACAGGGAAGAAAAATCACCAAAAAATATAATATATTAAGCAATAGACATAGTGTAAAAGGGAAGTTCAAATATTTATTGATGGTGTTTAAATTAATAAATAGGTAAGTTAAGAGGATGACTGTATGACACAATTCCAACAGAAGTGATGGTTGCTTACATACAGCTATCGCTTTCATTGGTTTTCAAAACTGATTTTACAATATGGTTTGGGGAGTCTTCATTTGTGATACAACATAAGAAATCACAAAGTGATAAAACTACCAGGTCCTATGGAATTCACAGCTCACAGTTGTATGTTGTTCATCAAAACCAAAATGAAAGACAAAACAAAAATCAACAAGAAGAAACTTTCTTTAATATTTTTTATGACACCCACAGCCAACCATATGCAAAATGTTGAAGCTATAGTTACCTGTCCCAAGGGCTGAGCCTTGCCAAAGACTGAATACATCTGGGATACTGAGGCAGGGCTAGTCCTGCATATGGTTGATACTTACGACTTCACAGGAATTTTGCTTCATTTTCATTAAATACAGATATTTCCAGGCAGATTTCACTGAACCTTCTTTCTTGCATTTCTTCAAGTTTATAATTTCATCATGAGCTGATGGTTCTCCCAGACGTTTCCAACTTCTTTCTGATTTTAATCTCATCTAGATGTACTCAGAGGGTATCGACTGGAAAAGCGATAAAGTACATAAATTTGCTTTTAATATCTTTTAAAATATTTTTTTTTACTTGGCCAAGAACTAAGCTAAAATAATATCAGAAACATGGTTTTCAATTAGTTTGATATAATGATATTACTTAGTCAACTAAAGTCCCTATCTAATCAAATCTTTTTAAACTTTTCCTTTGTTTTGAAGGTTCACTAAACCCTAATGATCTCTAGGGCAGATGCAAAGACTCTTCACAGTCTCAAAGGGAATTTAGCATTTTGCTGTCAATTTGTAAACTACTCACTGACTCCACCTCCCTCTGTCCCAAACTCTTAACAAGCTCTCTGGAAGATCCTTTCACATTACATTAACTTTATCCATACTTACTTACATGCCATGCACCCTTTAGCAAACAGCTTTCATCCTTCTTTCTCTTCCACAAAGCCAACTCTGATCACATCCTCCTTCACCATTCCAATTTAATTCCTCTTAACTTAATTTGCCTATATAGTTAATTATGTGTTGGCTTCACCAGTTCATAAATTGTTTTATGGTTTCATGTTTTGGTCATGCTTCCCACAAGAGAAGTATGCTTATCAAATTTTCTTCCTTACTTTTCTTGGTGCAGAGACAAAATATCCAACACTCACAAACTAAGGGAGGAAAAGTTTATTTACCTGACAGATGGTAGAGGTTTCAGTGAATAATCAGCTGGCTCCAGGGCAGAGTGGCATCACAGAGAAGAAACAGTTCATGGTGGGGGCAGGCAGAAGGTAGCAAAAGCAATAAGGGACCTTAACAGTGTTTTTCTGCCCCTTTTGCCTTATCCAGTTCACCTAGGACAAGTAGCCCTCATGCCCTTAATCTTAGTGTCCTTGAGACTAGCAATGCATCCTGATCCATTCCCAGTGTCACACACTCTAGATCCAGCCATGACTGAAAAAGTCCCACCTATAACCACATGAGGTTTTGAGGGAACATCTAGAACCTAACCATAATACAAATATATTGTGGAAGATAAAGAGATTGAGACACACCTGCAACTGGATTCTATCAGTTAATTAATAGTTGTTTTGCCTTGTATAAGCTTCTTAATTACTCTGAAACTCTTTGTGAAGGAACAAGAAAGTTATCCTTGAAGATTTTCTTTCAAGTTCAAATGAGATAATTCTTATAAAAGCACTTTCTTTAGTACTCCCTTTGTAAATACATACCATATATTCCTCCACATTTTTTTGTTTTATGTATGACATTTTGGAAAGTCTAGGATTATAGTTTTTTGTTTTTTTAAAAATAATTTGAAGCAATATTGTATATTTATACATATTTTTGTTATTAGAATCTATATTTGACCTTGCTAATATACCAAGTTGCATGTAGGTACTGATATTTACCTTTTCAAATATTTGAATGAAATTTACATAGTATTTTCACAAAAAGAACAAATTACTTTTACTTCTTTCTAAAATGTTGCAATTTCACAGAAACACGACTAGTATTAGAAGATTGAATACAGAGTTATAGTCTAGTATGACAAATTTGATATCATTACAGTAATAATCTGTCTTGTGTTAAAAACATTTTGGAATAAAGACTGGAATTTTATATAGAACACAACCAAATTTTATCCATTATATAACTGAAAAGTATTTCTAAGGAATCTCTTTATCTTGGTTCAACTTCAGTCTGTTTGACTGACTCCTCAGGCTGCTGTTCATTTGACTTTTACTGCAATGAATCTGAGAAAAACTAGTGTCCATGAAATGAATTCTTTGGGAACTCTGAATGTATTTGCTTAGATAATTCTCTATTATTGAAATGATCATTGTGTCAAAAATAGAATACTTTGGAAATCTATGATTATGCCCCAATTAGAACAATGTGTGGAGAAGTTCTCAGTGTGTACCAATGTAAGGCAGCAAGCAGAAGATATCCACTATGATCTCTTCCATTTGAAAACTTGAAAAATAATAGTTATTAGAAAGATAACTTGGTAGTTGGTGGTAATGAAATACATGATATATGGAGTCTTAGTTTTAAAATTAAATTAAGCATGATGTGAAAACATGCTAAGGTTATTTGGTTATTTAATTTAGTGTCTGGCACCTGTAATAGTGTACATGTCATACGTGAGCTGTACCAACGCTGAGATGTCTTCAAATACTCTTCATCAGTCATGACTGTATAAACCTTCTCAAGTTAAAAAGTTTATGTGCTCTCTTCATTGCTGACTTTAATGATTTTATTAGAGTGTTATTTGAAGATAGTTCAACACAGAATTGACATTAAAAACACTTCTATTACATTTTCTAAGCCTTTTTTTTTTAAAGAGTTTTATGTGGTAACCCATTGAATTCTGACAGCAGTTCTCTGAGTTGAATACTGTCATTTACTCATACCACATATACAAACACTGAGGATCAGAGAGTCTGGATAACTTCACCAAAGACATGACTGTCGGTGTGGCTCTACTACATATTGTCTTATGCACCCTGCAGCACTGCCATTGGGTATGAGCTCCTTATGCATAAAGTTTTCATATAATTATAAAACCTAAACCAAGTTAAAAACAAAAAGAGAAAAAATGGCCCTCAAAATATATCCATTATGTGTCACAAACATGAACTAAAAACAAGAAAAAATAATTTGAGCGGGGGATCTTGAGACAAAGGGTGGTAGGAGGGTGGGGAGAGGAAGGGGGATAAAAAGTATCAGTGTATGTTAAGTACAAGTGCCTATTCCCTAAGATGAATGCAGTCATTATGTACTGCCAGCATGCACTAATAAAAAGAAGTAATCAATGCAATTTCAATTTCAGATAACATAAAATCAATAAATGACTCCTAACCACTCCTCAACTTCTTATTTGCCTCCTCCCAGTCTTAATAAAACACCCATGGCTTTCTTATTAATCATAAGTCAGAACATGTCAATATTCCAATCAAACTCATACATTATCCCTCTATCTTTTACAGATACACTTGGGATAAGACTGAAAATCAACATCAAAACCCAAGGGCTACTATATTCTGGATTTCCATTAACTCTAAATCCAAATTCTCCAGTCTTCACTTTATTGATACTCCAGCTCCAGGGGTCCGGTTACTATTCATGGACCATATCAAGAATGTTCCCAACTCAGAGTCCTTGTAGTAGGTTTTTTTTTTTCTTCCCAGTTTGCTCTTTCACAGATGACTGTGTAGCTCCCAGTTCTTTGCTTAAATACCACCTAACAGAAGATAGCATAACTGAATACCACATATGAGATAGTACTGCCTTTATCTTTCAATATACTCACCAGTTTGTTCTTCATTTTCACCACTTCACATGTTGCATATTTATTGTGTCTTTGTTCTTTTGTGTGTTTTATTCACTAGATTACAAACTTCTTAATGATTGGTTATTTGTTTTGTTCACTATTTTCTTAAGCATCTGTAACTCTACTTAGCATATGATAGGTATTTAATAAATATTTTTAGTTAACTTTTAAATTTTTAGATTCACATTTACGTTTAAGTAATGATACACGTAGACACTACATCCTGTACTCAGACCTCCTGTGGAACATCTTGGGGAACTACAGTCTGCTATGATCCCCAGCATGCCTACATTGATAAAGTCCAGGCACAGAACAGTTTCAATATCATTAAGAACCATCAGATGAATTTTCTGTAGACATTTATCAGTTTTTAAGGCCAGTTGTCAGCTTCTTCACCAATAAGTCTGAGAAACACAAGGTAGAATGAAAGTCCAGGTATCATCATCCTGTCTCCTGGGTCTCAAGATACCTGACCAGTCTACGTCATCTCTGTCAGAGACTTAATATTTCCGTGTGGTGCCCAAGGTTTTTAGTTGTGCTTAGCAGAAAGATTACTATATCTACTCTATCTATAGATAATAAATATATCTTGATATATGTTTTAAATTCAATAAATATCAAGGGGCTGGAAATTTAACTCAGCAGCATAAGCGCCTGCCTTGCAAGCAAGTGGTCATGAGTTCAATCCCTGGTACCGATAAAAAAAAGCAAAACAAAAATAATTTTTTAAAAAATAAATATCAAATAAAGCTTTTCAGTCAAAACTTTGGAAAAAATGAGTGATTTTCTTTCAGAAGATATAAAATAAAATTTATGCTTTTACATTTACCTCACAAAGTTGGTATATCTCATTTCCAAATATGTTCCTACCAATCTCTAGAGTCAAAAGTATCACATTGTAGATGAGTTTAAGAATTGTAGTAGTTTTTTTCCTTATTCGAAGAACAAAGATTTCAATAAAAGCTAGGTAATATTTCAAATGAAATAAACTACTTTTACTGATCTCTTGACATAATTTCTGAACAATAGAAGGCTTGTGTCAGTACTAGGCATGGTAAGAGGCTGTACATGAGGTTGGCAGCATAATGCTTAGTTTCAAATCTGGATTCTACTTCATACAATTTTAGTGACATTGAAAAACTTTCTTAATAAACTTTTATGACTATTTTCATCTGAAAAAATGCAATGGTAAATAATAAATGTATGGTACTATGATTATGGTTAAATAAATATTTGTAAATGACTTAGAACAACACCTGGCACTGAAGTTCTATGCAGTTATACCTATATATGTAAAAACATAATATACAAAATATATTTGGTTATCCTTGAAAATGTGGGTGAGACATATTGATAGTGCACAGATTAAGGAACAGTGCTTGTCTTAAAAATCCCTTTTTTAAGTTTTATTATGGTTTCTTATTGACTATTGAAAAATATTTTTTGTATCACCAGAACCCTTTATGCATGTTTCATATGCTTCTGATTATCCAAGCCAGTTTAAAGGTTGAAATTCTATTTCATAATTGAAAGACTACTTTTATATAAATGGATTATATAATTATATTTTCATCTTCATTTAGAGAAATATTTGTTGAATGACATTTCAAAGTATATTTGAATTTCAAAGTAAATGTCACATACAAATATGCCTTACAATTGCACAATTTCAGATATATTTTTTGCCTCATCCTTTATAGTAAGTGGTGAAAAATTTAAGAGACTGACTCAGGGGAAAAACATACTTTAATGTTTATAAATTTTATCTTCTTTTATGGAATCATCAATCCCCTGATGGCTGTTTTATAGAACATGTTCATTCTCCTGAGGCTGCAAATACATGGAAAATGTGCTTCATAGTTCAAACACCTGTCTTGTACTATACAAGCTTCAGATATTTTACTACCGACACATTCCTACACATTGGTAGCCAACAAGACTCTTTTACAGTTGAAATAGGAAAGTAGTATAAGTGATGTGGATTTGGGTAGACAGGCAATTACTCAACTATCAGATGATGCCATTGACAGTGTTACATTTCTAAAATCTAATCTTTAGTAGCTTGTGAAAGGTACATCAGCACTTCGTCAGTAATTCATATACCTCCAGTTTGGTCTGCATATGGCAGTATAGACAAGCCAGTGCATTTCTATAGTAATCTTTCATTTTCCCTAGGGAAATACTTTATTTACCTAGGAGAATATTGATGAAGACTTTTGTAAGCTTAGGTTTTAGCATGCTATAGTTAGTGCTGCTATGAAAATTCAAACATATGCTTTAGGGTGATTATATGCATGTATATCTGTTGACCACCTTCTATTCACCCCAAAATTTGAATTTCCTGAGTCATAGGGATATATAAATTTTATTTTTTTTACATAGAAAGTAAAATTGGTTTATAAAACGTTCATATAGTTTTATACAGCAACACATGCTATAGTAGATTACCAGTTGTTCAAACTTCACTGCCTCTTGAAATGTTCTATCTTCTTTCTTATCCTATTGATAGTATCATGGTATCTCAGTACTTTGTTTTCTGGTAAATAATCAACTTAAAGTCTTGTTAAAATATATTGTTTTGGCCATTTTAATATATTGTTTTATTCTAAAGAGTCTCTTCAATCTTTACTCATGTTTTTATCATGTTGTTCTTTTCATGTGGATTTTTTAGAGTTCTTTATAGACTGGCAAGCTTTTCCTACTGTGCGGGTTAATGGTTAACTCTATTAGGAATGTTTTGGATAACAGATGTTCTTAATTTTTATGCAGTTCACAGTACCAGCTTATTTGTTTAAGAGTTGTGAAAATATTCTCTAATATTTTTCTACAAAGTTTGATTATTTTGCATTTAATATTTAGTATTTATGAAACTAACTTTATATATAGTGCGATATAGCACACTTTTCTATTTCTGAACAGAAAACTTGACACCCTCAACCTAAAGAATATGAGTCTTATTTGGTTTATGGGTTCCAGTGGATTCTGTCCTAAGTCACTTGGCTCCAAATCACCAGTGGCATGGTGGAAGGATCTGAAAGAAGTTGCTCATCCCATGTCACCTAGGAAACAAAATGAGAGAAAAAAGAGGAGGCGGATACAAGAACATACACAATAAGTCATGCCCCCAATGACCTACTCCCCCTGACAATAGATTTTTGGGAAATAATCATATTCTGGCCCTGGTTCTCAAAAGGCTCCCATCTTTCTAAACATGAAAATATCTTTAGAGTCCATCTTTAAAAGTTGACAAAATCCTAAATATTCTGGCATGGCTAAAAGGTCCAACTCCAAAGTCTTCTTTGAGAATGAAGGCAAACTCTTCTCTGTGAGTCAGTGTAAAAGTCAAATTGGAAGTTAAATACCTGTAACATACAATGATTCAAATAAATACTCTCATTCCAAATGGTGAGACAGGAAGCTAGAAAGGAATGGGACCAGATAAAGACCAAAATCTCACATGGAAAACATTAAATCTTACACCTTCTCTATGGAGCCCATCTCTAACAGAAGACTGAGGGCTTTCCTCTCAAATAAAAGGTTTAAAGTTCTGCACTTTTGAGTCTGTGATGGATGAGGTCTTGTTGATTTCTGAGATGCCTTCAAGCCATCTTCTCTATGAGTCTGATGAAACTACTTGGCTTATTAATAATGCTAATCTTTTCAACAGATGAGTTGTTCTCAGTCCGTATTTACAGGATTTTCCTACTAAGCACCATCAAAACTTTTTGAAATTATTCAAATCTTGATTTTTGGTCCTGGATTTCACTATATATCTAGATGAAAGCAGGCAGTAATACATGTACCACAGCCTGAAAATTAAGATACTTTAAATTTTGATTGCCCATAATCTTAGCCTGCAACAAAATCGCAGGACACTGGTAAAAGGTAGACATTTTGTCAGACTATAACAAATGTGTCTTCTATTTCAAATGCTGGTGGAACACATGTTCCTAACTAAAGCCTCCTGAGCCTGGCCCTTATTGTCTGCATTCCCATAAGGATTTTAGCCTTCTGAGAGTCAAACAGAAGCATTCCTCAGACTCTGAGGACAGCATTCTAAAGTTTCTCTAGTTAGCATATAAAGAAATTTCCAATGTTCTCCCACAAACCAGTCCCAAAGACTTCTAAGCTACATGGTCCGCTGCAGTCAAGCACAATCTCATCTTTATGAAATTTGGTTTAGATACTCTTTCACCAGTGGTGGATTGGTAACTGGTGGTCGACTTGCGCATCCAGCTCAGCTCAGAGTGATGCTGAATGTGGATGGCCCACCTGAAGATTGCTGCCAAGATAAAAATCAGAACTGGAGAGGAAATTAATTCTTTGTAGTGTTGTTCAGTGGTGTTGGTTCTCCTGTTGCTGTGGGTTCTCCTGGAGGACCTTGTTGAGTTTTTTTTTTTTCTCTTATGAACTTGGCTGTTATCATCAGAGGAGCTCAGGACCTTGTTGAGAATGGCTGTGGCTCACTTTGGAGGAACTGTGGTCCTTATGCTGAGCATCACTTCCTAGCTCTGGATGGGAATATTGTGTGCTGCTCAGTCTCCACGAGAAGCTTGTCATGCTGGCTTCCTGATATGAAATTGGCTGTTCTCACTGTCAGAGGAGCCTGAGAACTTACTGTCTCTGAGGATGGCTGTGATTCCTTTTGGGGAAATCTAGTTCTTACTTTGAGCACTGCTTCCTGGCACTAGTGCAGAACTTTCAGCCTACTGACATAGATTCTTCATCCTGCTGGCACAGAATTTCTAGCTTCCATCGCTGACTTTTGGGCTTTCCTAGCACAGATACATGAAACAGACTTGCATCAGTCATTGGCATGGGCTCTAAGCCTCCATTTGGACTTGTCCAAATGGGCACTGTCATGGGCTCTAGGTCTTCAACTAGATTCATGCAGGATATTGCCATGGGATCCAGGTCCTCAGCTGAATCCCTTGGTTCTTAGTGTGTGGACAGATTTCTTGTACTCTTTCTTTTGTATTTAAGTTTTGAATGACAATTACAAAATAGTAATATAAATTATGTGTCCTGTATTGTCTTGTTCTCCTTGCAAATCTTGTCTAGAACACCACGTCAAATGAAATATGAGACAATCACATTTTAAAGAATGACAGGTTTATTTGGCTTACAATTTTCAGAGTGTTCAGTTGTAACTTGACTTTCTCCATGGCAGGAAGAATGTGGATGGGAAAAGTGGGGAGTAGAGACAGTTGCTCATTCATGGTAGCTAGAAAACGGAGTGAAAAGAGGATTAGGAGACAAGAATACATCTTTCCAAGATATGTCTCCATTGATCCACCCTGTCTAATCCGACCCCAAACACAGAATTGTTTTAGCAGACTAGATCAAACGAATAACAGAATCTGTGTGTCTTTTGTCTTACTAAAATATCTAGTACACCTAATTTATTTATTATGATTTATTGCTATGATCATGCTTCAGCCACAACAATAAAAGCAACATGTTTTCCCTAGAGAGCGGAAATATATCTGGTTTTGTTTTTTATTAATCCATTGGTGAGTTTATTCTTTGTGAGTTACATGTAATTTCCTGGTATGATGGTAGAGCAGACTGTCATAATCTGTATATTTTCTGAAGTGACCTAGTCATTTGATTTATGTAATCATCTATTATATGTCTAATAAGAGAATTGCACCACAAAAAATACAGCACTTTTATAACAGTAAGACAACTCAATTTTTTAAATGGCCAAAGACTTCAATGAAATTTCATCAAAAAAGATGAATTAATGGTGAGTTCATGAAAGCCAGTAGATAAACTAGAGAAATATCAATTAATACCAAAATGAGATACCATCACTCACACACTAAAATAGCTATACTTTCTAAAATAACTGACAGTAACAAATATTTGGAATGGAAATAACCTGGATCTTCTCTGTGTGTCTGGTGTAAATGTAAAATAGTAGAGCTACCTTGACAGCTACTTAAAATATTAATTGTAAACTTATGATCCAGCAATTCTACTCATAGGTGTTTACTCAAGCAAAATGATGACATATGTCCATCTTTATGTGGATAAAGATGTATACATATACATATGCATACACATATGCATGTAAATAGCAGCATCACTTGGAATAGTTGAAAGTGGAGCAAACCATATATGTATCAGTTGATTAATGTGGTACACCCAATGTGGAATAAAAGACGTGATCCACCCAAATTACAGAATACTATTAAGCATTTAAAAGAATAGAATTCTCATACATGCTGCAACATGATTAATCATATCAAGCTAAGTAAAAAAATTCAGAATTTAAATACTAAATATTGTAAGAGTCATATGAGCTATTTAGTAAATACAGACATAGTTACAGTGAGAAAAAGTAGACTATTGTTTATCTAGGAGTTGGGAATTGTGTTGATAATTGTATAACTCCATTATGAAAATTAATATATACTTACAATAATAAATTATATGGCATTTAAACCATGTGGTATTTTAAAATGTTAAATATAAATTTATATCAATATTTTAGATCAAAAATAAGCAATATGTTATAAAAAAGAAAGTAGGAAAACTGATCTCATATAAAGAAGTAGAAGTAAAATAAATCTGAAATACTTTATTAGTACATGTTTGCTGTGAATAATAGTTTTTTTGTTTGTAGAGATTGTACATGTACATAGCATATTTTAAGTCCTTTTTTATTTCCTTTCACCCCCTTTCTCCTATAATAGATGTAATTTGATAAATATAATTAACATAAGCAAGTCACACAAATTACATCTTAATGGAAAAATTATGACAATGTTATTATAGTATAACCTCAAAAATTTCAGAAAAAGTTTCACAATAAAAAATTCTTATCAATGTTTGGAAAACAAAGTTTACCACTGTAAATAAACACCAGTGTTGAAAATTTTATGGCTTAAATTTTTTCATTAAAAATGAATAAATTTTTCTGTTATTATTAAGGTATATGATAATAAGATACTGATTGACCCAATTAATTTTATAAAAGCCTTATTAATAACACCATAGATAATGCATAATAATTAAAATAGTAAACAAGTTTTAGTTATGACAAAAAATGTCTACATTACAGAGTACCTCAAATTTAATAGTTAAATGATAATATATTTGTAATCCAGCATATTTTTTTCTAGAAGTAGTATAATGGTTTTATATAAGTTATATATTAATTTATAGAAACAAATTAAAGGAGTAATGTATGATTATATAATGAATTCTAAAACACCTTTTTTCTGTAAATAGTGCAATTAGTAATAGAGATGGCTGACTTAATTGAGTATTTACAGGGAAACAAAAAACAAAATGGACAGCTATTTAAGTATTTAATATTTAATAATCTATAAGTGGATTAAATTTTAAATGATATATATGTATTAATTATGATCACATATAAAATGATTATATATTTGCATATATGAATAAAATCTGTCTCTATATGTACCTATCTTAGTCCATTCATGTTAAAATAAAATATGTTACATTTCATGACTTTAAAGTATAATATTAAGGAGTCAATAATGCTAGTATCTGAATAAATACTATGCTTATTTAACTACATAAAATTAAATTAAAATATATACCATCATACTTTATAAATAGAAATTAAAATTCTGGCTGAAGAAATCTTTTATTGCAATGGCATTAATGTGTGGGAACTAAAAATACTAATAAAAGCAAACATTATATCACAACAAAAGGTAAATTATAAAGAAATAATAATTTGAACAATAAAGATATGAGTTTCAATCTCACTTATGAACAGGAGCATGAAAAATAGAGGTAGGTAGTATTGTTTACCCTCTAAGTGAGTAAGAGTGTTCAAAAAGAGTGATGTAAAGATGACTGAGTATATGGAAATATGCATTATGATAAAATATGAATTATCAGTCACTATTCAAATTGAAGTTCACCCATAATTCTTTCATGAAGGTATCCTATAAATATAAAAGTATCATTTCAGTAGAGATATTTTTCCTAGAATTAAATGCTTTAGCAAAACAGTGGCAAAAATAAAACTGGAAAAAAGTGAAGTATCCCTCAAAAGGCAAAGTCTGAAATGCTATGAGATGGTTGGCAGGGCATTATGTAACCTTTAAAAAGAATGAAGTATAACTGAACAGTAGTTCTACAATGAGTAGCATGATATACCAGTACATAATCAACAACTGGGTAAGATGACAAAGTTCATACCATTCTACTTATACTCCAGGGAGAAAGAAAATCTACAGGAGGTAAAATAACAGCTTTCTGTTTAATCTTTGTAACTTTAATGTGTTACAACAGAGATGGAGTATAGTTATTCTTTAAAAATAATATATTCCAGTGAAAATTTAAAAGAAAAAATAATTTAGGGCATTTAATTATATTTCATTGAATGATTACTGCTGAATTGTATTATTGCTAGTATAGTATTATAGGGATAATTTGTTAATACTTAGGTGAAAAACATTTCTTTCTTTTTAAAGATTCATCCTGTAAACTCTTTTCTGGTAATGAGATAGTTGTCACATTAAAGATTAACAATGGAGATGCAAATAGAATGAAAATTAAATTTCACAAACACACAACAGCAACCAAGTAATTCAACCTCCAATAAAAACTCAAAGTAGAACAGGAATTATGTGCCCAGAATGATAGCATTCCTTCCTAACCAGTTAAAATCTATAAATTCTATAGGAAAACGTATGCCATTATTTCCAAAGAACAACTCCTTACTGCTTCTACCTCCATCAGATCTTCTAAGCATTAATATTTTTCAATGTTCTAGATTAAAAAATCTATCTGATTTATTAATTGTGTATTTTTAGTCTTTTCCTAGTACCTGTAGTCTTCCCCATGGCTGGACTCCAAACTAATATCCTCTTAGGTTCTAAGGGGTGACATGAGTCAAGGGTATAGTAGTACTTTAATAAATACTAAATTTTGAAGTCTTCCCTGTCTGCCCAAATACTTTGTACTAAATGTAACTTACTTGATATTCTGGTATTTTAGACATATATTTTTAAAATTTTATTCAATAGAGAAATTTGCTACTTCCTGTTTAACCGGCTTCAACTACTGAACATGATCCTTGGTCAGTATTTTTAATTTTATGAGGATCTAAATTTGGAATCTAAAGGTAACCTGAGATGCAAGAAAGCTACTTAGTGAGTGAGTGTGGCTGGTATGTCAGCATACATGTCTCATTTTTCTACATTTCTCTCTATATATTTTATATATTATATATACATATATTTCTACACATATACTTATGTATAAAAACTTTGTGAAGAAACATCAACTCAGATGATCCTGGGTAACTATTCCCTTCCCCATTTTGGTGGCTTAGTAATAAGATGAGGCTCAGGAGGTTTGTGTTAGTGCAATGAAAAAAACTTACCGATTGCCGTCACTGAAGCCTGTAGGTTACCTGTAGGTTCATTAATAACATTTTCTCAATCAGGAAAGCCCTACAGTCTCATGCTTATTTAGCAAGATGGTGCCCACTTCTTCCATGTAATATTGGGTAGTATTTAAGGGCAAGATTCTCTCTCTTGGAATTCTTTCAATGATGCGTGCAATACACCTATGTCCACTTGACCAAAGCAGACATACTGATGACTTCGGGGTCATGTGCCTTCACCACTTTCAAGTTTCTAGGTTTTCTTTTGTTCCTTCCTGGTTTACCTGAGTTACCTTAGTTAATGTGATGCTAATCTGCATGCCTGTTTGTGTTGTACATGACCTCTGAAGGGAAAAAAAACAGGTGTTGGAGCAAAACCCACAGGTTGTAGATTGTTAAGCATCATGTGGTGTATTTCAGAGAGAATGCTAAAAAGCATTCTTTGTATTCCTGGTAATGATCAGTAAGTACTGAATAGTATGAAAGTTCAAGTTTATGAATAAGAAAAGTATCTAGTTACTGATATAGAATGTCCATAGGACAGATTATTAAGTAAATAATGCAAAAAATAGAAGCATGTGTATAGATACTTTGTACAGTGATTTTTGGATGAGAAATGTGGAAGACATACATTGCTTCTTCCTAAAATAAATACTGAAAAATGAAATTAATAGATAAGTCTTCCTAAAAATGCATTCATGTATGTGTACTGGAGAGAGTTGCTGGAACAGATATCAAAGGTGGTAATGAAGCCTCCCTGTGTATCTTACAGTATGTAGTGTCAATTGCTGAACTCTTCAAATGCTCTATGTATTAAAATCAAGCTAGAAGCTTATCAACCAAGAATTTTCTCAAGATGTTCAAGGCTTCAAACTTGCATAAGTTGCTAAATTGTTAACATATTTTAGAATTCAATAATATCTCCTAAAATGTTGAATTTTGGGAAAAAAGATAATACTATGAAATAAATGATAAGTAAATATGTTCAGCAAAACTCATATAACTGAAAATTATTTTTTTGCATAAGTATGGAAACAAGACAAAATTATTTATGTAATCTTGTATCACCTTTCAAAATTATGGAGCCAAATGGTGATAAATGCCATTTTTTTCTCTTAGTTCTATGCTGAATTATAGGGAAAAATTTAGTGATACAATATTTAAAAAGGAAATCAAGGAATGAAATAGAATTCAATGAAGTCATTGAATCATATAAATAAATCACTTCCATAAAAAGTATGATTCTATCAAATTTAATAATTATTTTGTATGCATTAATGCCCCATGAAAGAAGAGTACTATGATCATTAGAACATTCTATAAGTGATATTTAAACACCGTATTTGAGTTATTAATTTATAACATAGTTATACTTTTAATTAAACACCTAAATCAAGATTGCATCTCTATATTATGTCTGGCATATGGTTTAAAGCTCTCAATAAATCAGACTGGAAAAAAATGAGTCTGGTTGAGGTGATCATAGGAATGGAATTAATGGAAAGCATAGGTTCTGGAACCACTTGGAGTTAAAATATTATTCTGGTAGCTTAATTGGGGTCCTGGTGGTCAACACCTCTTTCACTATACTCAGAAACTATGCTATGGAAATGTTTCAAAAGGAATTAGGAGAGGTAATGAAGCATAAGGAAATCATTCCATTTGTCTCTGTTTAAGTTATTGTAGTCATTTAAATTAAATTTGATTTGTAGTGTCTTTAAACATTTTAGTTTTGCTTAATTAATTATAAGTGAAACAAGATTTACAGAACTATGGTTAATAGACAGAGAAATTATATATTTAGCTACCAAGATGAAAAGTGACAGTTTTACTTTATCAGTTCCATACATTCTTTTCGTGAGACCTATTTCAAATTTACAGGAAAAAAAAAAACTCACAAACATGTGGAGAAAATAGCTCTTTGAAAATTTTAAAAAGAAAACTGTAATTTTAAGAACAAAAACTTGGATCTCATCCATTTCAGTCACTGTTGCTCAGTTCCTTGATGTCAGGCTTTTAGTTCACTGAAATACACTGACTGTGGCAGCCAATACACCGCAGCTTCTTGTGAGGCTGTAAGATGTAGGATCATAACTTCAAGGCCAGCCTGGGTGAGACTTTGTCTCAAAATAAAATATTAAAAGGGTAGGGACATGGATCAGTGGTATAGTACTTGAGTAGCATAGCATAATATGTGAGGCCCTGGGTTCAGTGTCTAGTACTGCAGAAAAAAAACCCTGAAATTAGTCTTACTTTTGGTATTGTACACATTTCATTATTTATTTATTTATTTATTTATTTTTAATTTTATTTATTTATTTATTTATTTTATTTAAAAGAGAATAAAACAAAAGGGGGCAGTACAGAGCAGATCAGAAGAGGACAACATAGGCAACACAGTACTTTACATTAAGTCAACTGGACATCAACAGTATCTAACGCCATATCTCTTACTCTGCTATAGTTGAGCATAGTTTCAATTACAATAATATCAAACATAACACAATAGTATAAAGCCATG
>PVJX010007217.1:0-72453 GCA_004027295.1 Dolichotis patagonum | reverse complement strand
GAAGATCTCTGGTTGTCTAGCTTTGAAATTTATGCTTTCTTATGTCCCGTTCTGTTCTGTTTTGTTGTGTTTAATTTTACCCCCTTTAAAATAAAATTTTAAAAAAATATAAAAAGAAAAAAAAAGGGGAAAAGAAAGTGCTCTAAAGGATATAACTGCATGTATGTTTAAGTGTGTAAGATAGATGACCGTATTACTGTTTTTGTTAGATTGTTGAACAGAACTGTTAACAGTCTCACTGTTTGAATGTCTACTTTGTATGCTTTAATTTTGTAACTTGAACAACTATTTCCAATGATGACAGTATGTAACTTATCAAAAAAAAAAAAAAAGTCTGGGAAATCTAGCAATAAATTTAATTACTCCAAGTGGAAGGAGTTTTTTTGTTTTTTGGGGTTTTTTTGGTACCAGGGATCGAACTCACAACCTCAAGCTTGCGAGGCAGGTGCTTACACCACTAAGCTAAATCCCCAGCCCCCAGCAATAAATTTAATCCCGTATTGTGGTGAGAAGCTATGAGCTGTGATTTTGCTGTGGTACCCAGGTCGTCTCACTGTCTACACATGCAGCAGGAATAGACATGAAAAAAGGCATCACATGCATGTGAAGAGAAAAATGTCAAGTCAGACAGCCTGGGCTCAAAGTGTTCCATGTGCCACAGAAAGATGACAACAGGACACATATTTAATACACAGAAGAATGATGAAGGCATATGAGAAATTTGCATTTTTCAAGATCAGTAACGTTTATAATACTGGTTGAGTATTCTTTATCTGAAATGCTTGCAAGCTGAAGTATTTCAGGGTTTCAGATTTTTCAGGTTTTGGAATATGTACACAGACTTTACTGTTTGAGTATCCCTAACCCAAAAATGCAAAATTCACAATCTGAAATCTGAAACTTTTAGAGTATAACATGACACTCAAAAAGGTTTGGGTTTCAAGGCCAGGAATGGCAGCACATGCCTGCAATCCTAACACTTGAGATGCTGAGGCAGGAGAATTGCCATGAGCTTGAGGCCAGCGTAGAGTACGCAGCGAGTTCAAGGCTAGCTGGAACTACAAGACTCTGTCTCAAAAAAAGAAAAAGAAGAAAAGAGTTTTGGGTTTTACAGCATTCTGGGTTTCAGAATTTTAGGTTTTAGGGATGTTGACCTGCATCTGTAAGCTATTACACCAAGTGCTTAACACAATGGCCCACAGGCACACATTAGCTATTACATTAGTGTTGCTTTCTCCGTGCTTTCCCTTTCACAGGCTTCAGATGCCCTTAATCCTCCACAGCCTGAAAATGTCACATGGAAATTCCTACTTAAACAATCTGCAACTTTGATCCTGCATGCTATCCTGGGTAGCATGATGAAATCTCATGCTGTCCTGCTCCATCCTCCCCAGGAGGTAAACGAACCCGTTCCCTGCACATGTAGCAGGAATACACTTCCTGCTTGTATGTGTTATATGTTGAATGGCCCACAAAGACAAATGTGTCCAGAGCTGAGGCATGTGGAAGGTGAATGGATCATAAGGATGCTATACTCACTAAGTGAACTGATCCACTGAGGAGTGCATTATTGGCAGATGTGGGGCCTGGACGGAGGAGGTATGTCAGAGGAGGTGTACCTTTGCAAGGTGTATCTCCTCCCAGCTCCTCCCGTTTCTGTGCCTTCTGCTCTGAGGTAAGAAATTTTCCTCCAGCAAGCCCCTTCTACCATGTTTACCATGGACTGAATCTTCCTTACCATGAAAAGATTAAAATTCTCTTATGAATTGTAGGTGACAGATACTATGTACCACCAACAGAGAGCTGACCAATTCACTGCCCATTAGTTATTAGTAGCTATCCTGGTTATCACAGCAAGTGTTACATTATTACAATGTTCCTGTTATTTTACTTAATGACAGCTCCAAAAAGCAACAGTAGTGGTACAAAAAAGGTACCAGGGTACAAAACACAGAACATGGAAGGACAGATTAACTTTGGTAATATATGGCAATACAGCAGGGCACATAGGAAAAAGTGGAAGAGGATGGGTGTGAAACATTTAGTACAATCTGTAACTTTAAGAATTCACTGGGGATCTTGAAATGCAGCCCCCACAGACAAGGGAAGACTAGTGTATTATAATAACCAATATAATAGGTATTTTTTTTATTTTTGAAAGAATGAAAATTACAAATATCATCAGAACAAAAGCAATTCCTAAAACTCTGATTTCAGAAAAATGCACGTATCATTTATATATTCTCTCACACAAGCAGGCATGTCCCCTACACACGACAACCGAGGGGTTATCTTTCCAACCACACAACTGCTGAGCACTCACCTGACACACGAGAGAAGCTGTGGTGGTCTTGCCAACACCTGGAGGGCCCGAGAGCAACGCTGCTTTATAACTAGAGCCATCATCCTTGCTGGTAAATTTACCAAACTTTGCTGCTACAGAAAAGGAAATTCCAGAGTGTTAAACCTGTATTAGACAACAAAAATTCAGGAGCAACAGAATTGTGCATTCCCTACTTTCCATTTAGTCTTAAATTTGCAGATGATGTTTTCTGCTGAGTAAAATTACTTCCCGTCTCATCTCTGCCCAAAATTTAAAAAACTAAAATTAGTATTTAGTTTAATATTTAGTTAATATTTAGATTAAAAACAAAAAACTATCAGGACCTGCACCATGCGGTTTGGTCGGGGTGCCGGGAGAACAAGGAACTCCTCTCCTCTCTGGGGGGCGGCTGTGATCCTGCTGATGCGCAGGCTGAGAATCGAGCATCTCATGTCATCCTGTCCCATGTCCGTCCGTCCCCCCCCCCCCCGCCAGCAAGTGGGAGCCAGTGAACTACACATCTTGTGAAAAGATTGGCTATGTTATTTAGTATGAGCTCCCCATATGCAAAGATATGGACAACCATTTGGAAGAAAACAAGAGACAATATGACAGATAGTGAAGATCTCTGGTTGTCTAGCTTTGAAATTTATGCTTTCTTATGCCCCGTTCTGTTCTGTTTTGTTGTATTTAATTTTACCCCCTTTAAAATAAAATTTAAAAAAAAATATAAAAAGAAAAAAAAGAGGGGAAAAGAAAGTGCTCTAAAGGATATTAACTGCATGTATGTTTAAGTGTGTAAGATAGATGACCGTATTACTGTTTTTGTTAGCTCATGGAGCAGAACTGTTAACAGTCTCATTGTTTGAATGTCTACTTTGTATGCTTTAATTTTGTAACTTGAACAACTATTTCCAATGATGACAGTATGTAACTTATCAAGTGGCCATTTCTTAGTGTTTTTGTTTTGTTTTGTTGTTGTTCTTACTGTTCTTTTATTTTTTGCCTTTGGAATTCTACATTGTTGCTACCCTTTTTCTGGTTTTTTTTTTTTTTTTTTTTTTTTTTTTTTTTTTTTTTTTTTTTTTTTTTTTTTTTTTTTTTTTTTTTTTTTTTTTTTTTTTTTTTTTTTTTTTTTTTTTTTTTTTTTTTTTTTTTTTTTTTTTTTTTTTTTTTTTTTTTTTTGGTTTTTTTCTTTTTTGTTTTTTCTCTTTAAATAAAATTTTAAAAAGAAAAAAATTAAATTAAATTAAAAACTAAAATTAATTCCTTTTCAAACTCTGATACAAAACAACAGATTTATGAGTTTCCTTTCCTGCAAAGCACGGGCCAGAGCACACTGCTAGGGCTCAAGCCTACCTTCACCTCTCCCTAGCTGGGAGTGCTTTAGTCCAGACTTAACCCCCACTTCCTCTGCCTCTTCCTTTGTGAAACAAGGAATAAGCGACAGTACCATAGGTTGCAAGGGTGCTATAAACATGACAAGGCTGAGCACAGAGCCTGGTACATATGTGGCAATAAATGTTAATGAGTAGAATCGGCTTCCGGCAAGAGAATGCTCTGACAAGGCTGTGTACACTGCCGTTTGCACAATTCTCTTCCCTCTGGGCACGTGGAAGGGACTCGTTGTGTGCTCTACAACCCAGAAAAGTGAAGCCACTCTGCCCACCTTCAAGTCTTCTCCAGGCACACAACACACTTATCCTTGTTAAGGTGAACTTTATGTGGTTTCTGAAAAGAAGGACTTGACTTAAACTTAACCCTGTGTCATTACACTTAAAATATTTAACAGCTATGAAGAAAGCCATCCGGCTTTGTTGGCAATATCTGGCAGCCAACCTGGTCATCACTTTGAGGATTCACCATAGTGCTTATGTCTGTCCTATTTCTCACGTATTATTCCACAGGGCAGTGGCTGAAGCTACTAACATTTATGAGCTGTAACTGCAGTTCCAAAAATGCTTTGGACATTAAAGACATAGTCTGGCTTTTCATGCTCCAAGACAAATACATGATAAACTCATATATATGGAAACTACCAAAGCACAGGCTTATCAAGCCTGCCAAGAGCAAATCACACATGCTCCTGAGATTTCAGGTGCCTGCTCTGTACGCATGCCTCAGCTACTGACTCCCACCTGTCCCTAGTGCCTGGGATTCTCACAAGTCATCAGACCTCTGGACATGCCTTTTCCACCCAACCTTCACCCTTCTCTTCACTCAGCTGTCTCCTACTTGAGTTCCAAATCTCGCCACATCTACCTCGCTCTGTAGGAATGAGAACACATATCTTCATCTGTGAACACAGCCCTACTTGCACAGGACCCTATACTTATCCCTGATACTTGGTAGGATTTATTTATGTATGTATGTATGTATGTATGTATGTACGTACAAGAGACTAAACTCAAGACCAGCATATTGAGCTACATCCCCAGGTCTTTTAGAATTATTTTTTAAATTTTGACACAGGGTCTCATTAAGTTGTCATTAAGTCATTAAGCTGACTCAAATTTGTGATCTTCCTTCCTCAGCCTCCCTGAGAACTTGGGAGCTCCTGAGGGGGATAGCTTTGCTCACCACAGCACCACCAAGGTCTAGCAAAGCACCTGGATTCAAAGCAAGCTCTTAATCAATGCTGTTGACAAATGAATGAGGCAACCACTTCCCTTTCTCATGTGTGCATATGAGCAATTATATGTTGACAGACACACAGAAATGAGTAAAGTTATAAAATCACCATGTTTTTTCTCATCAGGAGAACTTTTATGCCAGTTTCGGAGCCAGCGGAGCAATTTATTGGCACAGCTCTGGTCACCTTGCTGTCCAATTATGGTCTTGAGTGAAGTTGGCTTATATTTATCCACCCAGAGCAAACTGTCCACTTGGCTTTCACTGCTGTCACCAGCCAACTCCCTAGGCCTGCTGTCACCGTTTGTCTCCTTGGCCACCTGCTCCTTGAAGTCCAGGCCTCTCCGAAACACATTTGTTACCTCTGTTTCCTTTTTTATTTTCTTTGTAGAGCTGTCCCTTTTAGGAGTCTGCTTGGTCTTTTTAGATTCTGATTCCTTCTTGTTTGGACTAATTTTTCTTTTTCCTTGGTTATTTTTTTGGGGTGTTTTCTCCAATCTGGATCTTCCATTCTCCATCTTAATAATCGGAAAAGAGAAAAAGAAAACTGATGAGACCGAGAGAACGTCTATCCTGCTAAATGACCTCCAGAGAGCAACCTGAGATCTGCGTGATCTTAACCTGGGCTGGTATTCTCACGGTAGACCCTACTGTTGGTGAAAACCTAACGGATCAATACAATGTGGTACATATTGACACGATGGCCCATTAGAGGAAATGAAGTCCTAACGCATAGTACAACACAGGGTGGCATCACACTGAGTGAAAGAAGCTGGACACAAAAGGCTATTCATACTGGATGAAATTTATGGCATACAAATAATACCTCAATTTCTAAAAATGTTAACTACCTTTGCCAGTATATGCTCACGGATGAATGTTTAAGGAGAAACAGGATAGTTGCACCATCTTAAGTATTTGGCACCTTAACCAAGTAATCAAATAAGACACTGATATCAACATTAAGAGCCTATAACACACTGAGGACATAGTATCACTCTGGTGATACTTGCCAAAGACACATAGCCTCAATACAATCATGAGAAAATCTCAAATAAACCCAAATTAAGAGTCTACAAAACAACCCATACTCATCAAAACTATCAAGATCAGAAGAAGCCAAAGAAAGACTCAAGACTCAAGAATTATTGTAAACTACAGAGAGACTGTCACAGACTGGACAACAACTGAGTGCAATGTTGGATCCTGGGACAGAGAAAGGAAAACAGGAAAACGTATAAAGTACAACTAATACGTGTAATTTACAATATGACATCACTGTTGATTCCCTTTTTTAAACCACTTTAGTATGGAAAAGACAGGTATATAGTTAGAATCAAAAGGGCTAACACTAAAAGAAGCACTGAGAGATAAAACGAAAGAGTTCTAAGGGCCAAGTATTTAGCTCAGTGGCATAAGCACCTGCCTGGCAAGCGCAAGGTCACAAGTTCAACCCCCAGTATCAAAAAAAACAAAACAAAAAAAAAAATGAAAAGGTTCTGAAAACATCTGTCTTGAGATGCAGAAGTTCTCAGACAGAAACTTGTCCTGCTCATAGCTTAGCTATTGGAGCTATTTTATTTTCCTCTACTTGCTAAAGCCAACACAGACTGGAGTTCCATCACAACTGAGAAAGTCCTAATAAAATATATCATCCTAATATCTACAACATATCCTTTAAAGAACTCTTAAAAAAAACCCTTATGTTAAAGTTAAAATAAGAATACAGGATATAAAGACAGTTTAATAAGTAGGTATGTGCAATATACTGTCTCCTTCCCCACCTCTACCCCTGCTACTGCTTTGTGAAAGGCAAGGAAAGACAAAAAAGACAACACCCTAAAGCAAAGCCTGCCAGTCAAAAGGAAGTAAGGTAAGATAATTTGTGTACAAAGGGCAATTAATCTTCTGGCCAATGGAGCTATAGCCACCCAGCTATGGCTCCGTGAAGTGGGAAAGTTCCTGTGCACCCACTGACCCAAATCAAGTTCATTTTATACAAACCTCAGCTTCAGCTGCTATTTCATACTTGGACTTCTTGCCTGGCATAGTTCGAATCAGATTCAACAGGCCATCTTCATCGATAATTTTTGTCCCCAAGGCTGCTGCCTATTGATTAAAAATGCAAATTATCAAAACTATTTCCTAACCATTCCTTTCTGCAAAGGAAAAAAAAAACTAACAGTAAGGCCTACTAGTAAATGAAGAGCAACATTTATAAATTTTTGGTGGAATTTTTTCTTTGGAAAAGTACCATTAAAAGGAAGAAAATGACAGCTTACATCCTCTCTTCACACCCTCTCCTATGTAAACTCAATACAAGAGACAGTTTTTGCCACCCTGTTCTCTCCAAATGATAAGCTATGACTGGTCTAACGCAATCAGAGAAGCACTGCTCCTCCTCGCCCTCCTTATAGCTCTAAACACCCACATGACAGCTCTGGTCAAGGGATTTCAATGGAATCCTCTAAGGAGGGTTTCTGGGAGAACACATGAGAGCTGGTCATAGCTATTATGACATCTTGAGTGCAGGCAGCTACCCTGTAACTGTAGGCAACATGATGGTACTCCTGTATTCCCTAAGTGGAAAAGGTGGGTACACAGTTGGAACGAATGAGGCCGACACCAGGAGAAACAGAAATAGAAAACGAAAAGGTTCTCAAAGCATTGCAGCCTCTGGATCCAAGAGTTCCCAGGCAAGACCCATCCTCCTTATAGCTTAGTTCTGTGAGCCAAGGTTTTTGTAAAACCAATAAGGACTGGCTTTCTATCATTGCTGAAAAAGTAAAGATTAAAGCTAGCACAATGAGCATGGCAGAAGTGGAAGATGGGACTCATCTAGCTCCACTGGTGAGCTGCTGAACCATCCCAGCAGCTAATCTGCCTCTGGCACTCTCGTTAGGTGAGGAAAATAACCAGTAGTTTGTTTAAATCATAGTTGGCCAAGTAATCTGTCACTTGAACCAAAACATGCTACACAACACATTTATGACTCTTCCCTTAGAGCTTCCCATGACAGAACTTAAGACAGAACAATACATCACGGCATATATAGGAACACATGAACCTAGAAGAAAAAAAAATGTATTCGTTTCTATCTTATAAAAAAATCTTAAAAAAAGATTTAAACTAAAAGAAAGTCAAGTTAACAGATACTGTGCCTTCAACTGGAAAATCAAAATCCTGGGGGTGAAGTCAACAACACTTATGTGGAGAAGAAATAATGTATGAACAAAGTTACTTTTCCACCTTTCAAATCTTAATTCTATGGAAGGAACATTACTACAAACAGTCACATCACAAGGCATGCAGGCTATCACTGTATGGAGAACACAGCGGGGCGTACCTTGTCACTCTTGGACTGTCCACTGTCACGACCCATAACAAGATAGTTTGTTTTCTTGCTAACATTTCCTGTTACCTTCCCCCCGTAACGTTCAATTAGTGACTTGGCTTCATCTCGCTCAATGGACTCCAGCACTCCTGTGATCACAAATGTCAGGCCTTCCAAGCAATTTTCAGCTCCCTAAAAATCAAAATGTTCAAGCAGAGAAGAAATTACATGGTAGCTTTCCAAAAAAAATTGGCATCAAAAATGCAGCAAGTTGATTTTTCTCATGTGACATCATAAATAACCTCAGCATGAAAAATCGGCTGGAAATTTACAGCAAATAAGCAGAACTTGAAACTAAATGGTGAGAAATTCTTATGCAGCTAACATTGAATAAACATAAAAAAGTAGTGACAGAAATATATTCAATCTGCCAGCAAAGCTTATTAAAATGACCCATTCATATTATTTTCCATTGTTCTTTTTTATTATATTCTTTTTATATTTGAACAATCAACTTAGTTAACTTGTTTAAACCACCAAATGCAATCTGCCAACAGAAACTTTCTATTGTTAAGTGTTGATTCTACAAAGTGTTGATTCTAAAAAGCTTATGAAGTTTGTGCTCCTGCCCTTCTCTCTGCTTATTATGCTACAAGAGTAAATCTAGCAAACTGTGAGGAACTTAAAAGCAAGTTCATATCATCTCTTGATTGGAAAGATAACTCTGATAATCCAAGAGTTATTGGCCAGAAGAGTTGGATGGAAATGATATGTAATTTAACTGCAATTGCATGTGTTTATAGTATTTTATTTTTGCAGATCAATAAAATTTTATACCCAAGTAAAGTGAAAATTATGTATGATCATGTCAAGTTATTTATTACCCTTTAGAGAACTGAGATCAACACAAACTTAAAACAAGCTTGAGAAGAAGCTAAACAAAATTCAAAGACCCTTCCAACACAAGTTCGACACCTTCCATCCAAGAGAAGAATCTTTCTTATAAAAAAGAAAAAAAAAAGCTATGAATCAGCTTGGAAAGAAAAAGTTTACAACACAAAGCCCCTTCAAACTCTACAGTCCCAGTGTTACAATGATCTACTGTGCCACTCTAGGTGCTAAAATCCTCAATGGATTCAAACTTTAACCTGGAAAACTCCACATGCAAGCCCCCACACCCCAAACCCCAACCATCCGCTATGGCCTGAGTGATCACCCGCTACAGCTCACCATCTTACTTCTCTAGCCTCAGCCCTCAGCCACCTTCCCCAGCCTTTCCCTGCTAGAAGCCCCCAGCTCTTACTGCAGGAGCAATAAACCGCCCAACTGCTCGGCCTCTTCTCCAACATTTCCTTGCTATCCCTGAAACCTGCCTTCCCTAAGGACAGCACTTTGACTAACTCTTGGTGTTACGCCATGTCCCCAAACCACCACCCTGAGAGGCTCACCCCTTCCCTCTGCCCCCATGGATGCCTCACCACCCTCTATTAGAGAAATGGAAAGCTGCACCTCCATATATAGTTTCAGCACGAAGCAAAGTGAAAATCAACTTCACATACACACTATACATCTTCCCTGTACTGCCCCCCAACTCCAAAACCTCATGGCATATTGATTATCCTTCTCTTTCTAGTTTATCTTCAGACTCCATTCCTAGTAGATCTGGCCCATCAGCAAAAAAGCATGATTTCAGAATCTCCTACCTTGAAGATGCTCACATCTCTCCCAAGTCGCACCTTCCATTCACTCTCTCCCATCAGGCTCTCTTGCCTTCGCTGTGGCACTGACACTGTTCTCACTAAGCTCACAAGCGCCATTATTCATGTATGAGGTGCAATGGACAATTCTCACACCCCTCTTCCCTGGAATCTCCACAACATGACAGGTTCGCCACACAGTCACTTAAAAGACTCTTGCCTTTGCTTCTCACCCTCCTCAGACAGCTCTCCTGTGTCTGCGGCTGCTTCCTCTCAGACTCCTTTCAGTTTCTCTCTCCTCTACTTCCTCTACTTCATGCAGAAGTGGGGAACGCTGCACTCATTCGGTTATGAACCAGGCTGTCAGAAGGTTTTAACACTAACCCCCAACACTGTCCACACACCAGAAATGCCCAAGTGTGTGCAGCCTTGACTTCACTTCCACTCTAAGCTGCAGCCCACATACACACGGTCTACTCAGCACCTCCACCCGGTCACCTCCTACAAGGCACACACGGCCCACTCGAACTCAGCTTCACCTTTCCAAACCAGGCCAGCCTCCCATGGCTTTGGCATTTGCACAAGTGCTCACCTCAGAGCCAGGAGATCAGCCCCGTTACTGTCTCTCACTGTCAAGTGTTCACTTGCGCCAAGCACTGCAGGTTCTACATCCTCCACTGCAAACGCTTCATTCCTCAGCACTTTCTCTGCCTCCTCAAACAGTCTCAAGGACTTCTCAGCCTCCCTCCTGACTGCTCTTCAAAAGCTACTCCCGCCACCTCTGCAGTCTACACTCGGCAGCCACAGTGGCATTTCAGATCTGCAAAGCTGCTCCTGCCACTCCTCCACTTGAAACTCCTCTTAAGACAAAAGTCCAAAACACTGGCCAGGTGTAATGGCACATGCCTGTCATCCCAGCACTCTAGGAGCTGAGGCAAGAGCAGCACCAGTTTAAGCCCAACTCGGGCAACGTAATGACGTAGCAAGACCCTGTCCCAAAAGAAAAAAATTTTTAAAGGCTAAGGATGTAGCTAATATAAAACCTGGGTTCAATCACCAGTACCACCTATAAATAAATAAATACACAGAAACACACGTCAAATCCAAAACACTAGGCTCTATGAGACAGGGCCCTAGTAACTTGTTTGTTCACTCATTCCTTGGTCACTTTGCTCCGTTACCTCACTTTTCTTTTAGCTCCTCACACACACCAGGCAAGATCCTTCCTCCCTCAAAGACATCAGAGATTCTAACCCGTAGGCCATCGTGCCTCGATCTCTGACCAAGTGAGTCCTTCAAGGCCCAAGTGCCACATCAATGTCATTTATTCTACATGTCCCGCCCAAGGCAAGTGCTTCTATTTCACACTCTACACACACTCAGGATTTGGCATATAACTGCAATTACACTGCATACTTAACACCTCTTTAAGCCATAGGTGCCAGGAAGACAAAGGGCACTAGTACTGTCAGAACCCCAGCCTTCTAGCACTGGCCATTATTTAAAGAAAACACTTTCTAAGAACTAAGTAGTGGTTCACAACACCAACACCCCAGACTTCCCTGCTGTTGATTTTTAACTACCGTTCTCTGTGCCTAAGCACGGTAAACACAGCCGGGCCCTCGGCGGGGACCATCAGAGCTGCACACTGCCTCGGCATCTTACCTTTGGTATTTCCTTGGAGCCCAGAGCTTTGGGACCTTCTCGATTTAAGTAGCTTCGATAAGCTTGATAATTAGTGCGTTTCTTTTCAGAATCTTCTGGACTCACAGACTTTGGAGAGAGGGAAAGGAAGTTGCACAACATCATGTAAAATTCATAGAAAATTTACAATACATACCTAAACATTCAAAAGTCCTATGTTTTGTTCTGAAATTAACTGTTTTAGGTATAGCCAGATGACTGACTGACTGACTGACTGACTGACAAACATTCCTGCCTCAGCGCTTCTCAAAACTCTGCACTCTAAGGGCACAAACCTCAGCACAGAGAAGGGGCATAGGCCAAATATCAGCTCCAAGTATACAAATGGAAACTGTGTTTTACATTAGAAATTTATGTGAATTTTAAATTCTGCTCCATGATAAACCTATGTTTATATTAACAGAAAAATAAACTCTTCCTCAATTTAACAAGGTTACCCAAGAAGCTATCCTGTATTTATCCTATGACCTTGTCCATCCTAAAACACTGTCCTATACTCTAGGAACAGAAGCACTCCAGTTGACAAGGCTTGAGACAGCCAGCTCCAACAAACTTCCATGCCCACCATTCTCCCATCTGTGCAGACTCTCTCAGGGCATCTTGCCGTTAACATAGGTCGGAAAATCCTGGGGAAACTCCAAACTATATAACCCTGGACTCATTTCCAGGTTCCAGGTTTCTGATTCAGAGACACAGGACATAGCCAGGACATGTTGTGGGGGAAGGGTCCCTTGATAATTCTGAATTAAGAACCACTACAAGTCAGGTACGATGTCACACCAGTGTAATCTCAGTACGGAGGAGGCTGAGGCACGAGGGCTGCTATAAATTCAAGCCAAGCTTGGGCTACACAGAGTGCAAGGCCATCCCGAGCTAGTCAGACACTGTCTCAAAAAACAGAACACACACACACACACACACACACAGAGAGAGAGAGAGAGAGAGAGAGAGAGAGAGAGAGAGAGAGAGAGAGAGAGAGAGAGAGAGAGAGAGAGAACCACCACAAGCTGGTCTCTTTGTTTTCTCCACTTTCTATTTTACATGATTTTTAACTCTCAAGCAATCCCAAATCCCTTTAAGAGTACACAAAATACTGGCTCTACATAAATAAATGATGTAACCAATGAAATAGTTAAGCTGGTTTGGTTATAGGTTAAATAAACCATTATGGGGGCTGGGGATATAACAGCAGCACAGCACCTTCCTGGCAAGCACAAGGTTGTGAGTTTGATCCCCGGAACCAAAAAATAAATAAAATTAAATTAAAATTAAAAATAAATAAATAAATAAAACAATTAACCAACCAACCATTATGGGCTGGTCCTAAACTCTAACCCTACTTTTTAAACAATGGCTTTCATACATTGGTGTGTGTTCATATCATGTAGACACTTGTTAAAATGCAGCTGCCCAGCCAGGTACATGCCTGTAATCAAGGCTACTCAGAGACCTTAGGCATCGAGGTCAGCCTGGACAACTTGGTGGGCCCCTGTGTCAAATGTGGTAGAGCATGAGTGAGACCCTGGGTTTAGTTACCACTACCACCAAAAAATAAATTATACACACACACACACACACACACACACACACACTACCCTAGAAAATATTTTTAATAAGCTTCACAGTTGAGCCCGATATACATCAGCATAAGAGAACTGTTCCTTTATGACATTCTCTTTTGGTTGCTTTGTTTTGTTTTTTTTAAGACAGGGTCTCACTATGTAGTTCAGGTTGGCCTTGAACTCACAGTGATCCTCCTGCTTCAGACTCCTGAGAGTTGGGATTACAGGCTTACAGTGCACCACACAACTGACTTATGACATTAATTCTATGAAAAAAAAAACCTCTGAAACATACCTTATAAAATCATTTTGAGGTACACTCATTTGAAGTTAGAATTATATGACTTACATCAACAGAATTTATTAATTTCAATGTCCTCAAAACTAAGTAAAATTTCTGAGAAACTTCTAATTATGAAAAGTGCCATGGGACCTAGGATTTAGCTCAGTGGCTTAAGCGCCTGCCTGGCAAGCGTGAGGTCGTGAGTTCAATCCCCGGTATCAAAAAAAAAAAAAAAATCATCATCTTGAAAAGTGCCATGAAGAGTAAAAGTTCAATTAAAATTTCCCTCATTTCGTAAAATAGACATCCTCTGTAAAATGCACATGTGCCTGAGGGATAATATTTATCCACCTGATAAGTATTTAGTGAAGAAGAATCTGAGACCAAAAAGTTAATTAGTCCTTTAAGCGTATTTATGAGTACTGGCCACTAACAAAAGCATTTCAAAATCATCACCATTTCATGGTTCTGCACTGAAAATAATTGTGATAAGCAGTTAAAATAGAAAATGATCTGCTTTTAATGCTAAGTGCCTAAGAGGCATGAAAGAATTGTGATTTCTCATCAGGAATCTAAAGAGATTCCAAGTTGGAGATTTGAAAGCAACCATTATGTGCTACAAACATGTACTAATAATAAACTTTTTAAAATAAAATTTAGAGCTCAAAGCCAGCCTGAACTGCATAGCGAGATCCTATCTCAAAAAGACAAAAACAAAATGAAATTTAAAAAGAAACTATTTTCAAGAAGGACAAACACAAAGTATTTACCAATATGAAAATAAAAGTAGCCAGAGGTCCTGGTCCTGAGTTTGATTCCCAGCACCAAAAATAAATAAATAAATAAAAATAAAAATAACACCATTATACGCCCCACAAAAATTTTGAAGGAAAATGGGAATCTTAGAAAGAATTTTACTTAGCCAGACGTGGTGGCACACATCTATAATCCCAGCACTTGGGCAGGAGGCAGAAGGGCTGCTGTGAGTTCGAGGCCAGCCTGGGCTACAAAGAAAGCTGAAGGCCAGCTTGAACTACATAGCAAGATCCTGTCTCAAAAAGACCCCCCAAAAAAGAAACGATTTTACTCCAATAAATTCTACAACTTGGATAAGTAAAATGACAAAACTAACACAAGAAAAAAAAGTGGTCCAGTATCTGGTATACAATTAAAATAACAATTTAAAACTTCCAAATCTCCCCCCAAACCTAAGCCTGTATCAAGCTTTATTTGTAGAGTCTATCACATATGTAAGAAAGAAATAATATCAAGTGTCCCACAAATTCTTCCAGGAAACAGAACACTGTTCAGTTCATTTTATGAGATCAGCATAATGCCGACAGCAGATAAAGGCTTTACAAAAAAACTATCTCACAAATATACCTGAAAAAATTCTTAATAAAATATTGGAAAATCAAATGCAAGTATGGTTTAACATTCTTTTTAAATCAGTATGACTCATGATATTAACAGAATTAAAGAGGAAAACTGTATCATTTCCAGAGATGCAGAAAAAAATCGGACGATATTCAATCCTATTCCTGATTTTTAAAAAAAAGAAACACAAACAGAAAAATCTCTTGGCGAACAAGGAATAGAAGGGAATCTCTTCAACCTGTGCTGCAGTTGGTGAGGGAAGACGGGATGAAGCTTCCTTCAAGAGCAAGGGCAAGTCAGGCGCAGCTCCCACCTCTACTAACACCAGAACATGCAGGGAAGAAGCACCAGGACATGCAGGACATGCAGGGAAGCAAGGACCAGAAATAAAGCCCTCAAATGGGAAAGGAAGAAGTAAAACCGTCTTGATGCATAAGCAACATGATTCTGTACCTAACACAGAGATCCTAAGAAAACTGCCCCCCCAAATTCTAACGAGTTCAATAAAGTCACATCACACAAACTCAATACAAGCTTTAGAAAATTTCTACTGTATTCTATATAATAGCAACAAACAACTGCGAAGCAAAAATTTAAAGAATACCATTCAGTGCCATTCACAGCCTGAGCGACCATCAACACACAAATCTATAAAGAAAACATTGTGCAGACACAATGGCATTTTACTAAAGAAGAATGAACGCACATCACTTGCAGGAAAATTGATAGATCCTGAGCCCAGAACGCTAAATGAAGTAAGTCAGACACAGAAAGTGACCTATCACATGATTTCTCTGAGAAACTCCAAATATAAATACAAAAAAGAGTTAAACAAAGGAGAGATGGCAGGAAATGAGGAGGCAGTTTCTGAAATGAAGAAAGGGAGCAGGGAAAAGGCAGGGAAATGACCAAGATATAATACACATACACAGCAGCCCCCCCAAATAAATGCGAGTATCTCATATTTCAAACATACTTAAAGCTTAAAAAGGACAATAAGGAACAAATTAAAGATAATAATGCAAATAATATTTATTGAGATACTAAAGACTTACATAGCACTTACATCCCAGACCCTGCTCTAAGTCATTTTAGAGAGTAAGGCACCAGTGCAATCTCTATCTCTAATGGAAACCTAGGCTCTGAGAGCAGCAGGTGGACAAAAGCCACATACCTGCTCAGCAGGAGGACTGCAACCTGACATGCTCCAGGCCATGCTCGGAGACACTGTGTTCTGCTATTTCTGTACTCAGCAGACCTGGGTTCAAGGCTGGCTCTCTCACTACTGGGAAACTTCGGAAAAGCTAGGTAAAACTCACTCAGCCTATTTCTACATCTTTAAAACTTGAATAAAAAAAATAAAAAATAAAAATTTTGCAGGGTTCTTGTGAACATTATGAGAAACTGCATCTAACATATCAGCACAATGCCTGATACATAACAGTGGTCATTTTAGCTATTAATTCCTTACTCTGTAATAACTTACTTGCTTGCTTGCTTGCTTGCTCGCTTTTAATTTTAAAGCGAGTAATACCTTTAAATAAGGTATCTTCTGGGAATCAAACCTGGGGCCTCACACATACTAGACGAGCACTATAGCAATGAGCTACACTCCTAGCCTCTAAATATTATCCTAAAACAACTGCAGACTTAGGAATTCAGGAATAAAACTTGAAAACAATCAAACTCAGATCGATACATGGTCACTCACAAATATAAACACTTTTCAGAAAGTTCCTACCTCTTTTTTAGCTGGAGAACTTTTGGTTTTCTTAGGAGTTTTTTTCTCTCCTTTCACTTCAACGACATTTTTTCTTTTTGAGGGCGACGGTTCTGCTTCTTTATAGGAACTCTCTTCTTTTGTTTTCATGAGTGCCAGTTTAGAACTAGCTTTTGGAGAAGAGGGTCCGCCTATCTCCTTAGATGACAACTTGGAATGTTGTTGAGAATCTTTTGAGCTTTCCCACTTAGCTTGCTTATTAGGACTGTAGTTTTTTCTCTCATTTGAAATTTTTTCTGTTTTTACCAAGAAGAAAAGATGATGATTGTTGGTTTTTGAGAATGCTACAGAATATCAACATTTTTCTTCACTTTTTTTAAGCAAGTATGTTAGTAGCACAGTTTCAAATGGTGATTTTAAAATTATTAATAGTTTACCTATTTAGCTTATATAACACATTTTTTACAGTTAAACACTTATATATTACTTCTTTAGTTTTTTTGCTTATTAGTTTTTGTGATGCTGGAGATTGAATCCAGTGCCTTATACATGCAAGCCAAGAGCCCTACCACTGAGTCACAACCTCAGCCCTTATACAACCAGTTCAAATTAAGAGGTGTGCCTGTCATTTAAATATAAACTAAATATGCCTGGATATAATACTGTAAACAATATTTAAAGAGAAGAGCTTCATCTCACATGGAGATGTGTTGAAAGTTATAG
The DNA here is from genome assembly GCA_004027295.1 of Dolichotis patagonum. Taxonomy (NCBI): domain Eukaryota; kingdom Metazoa; phylum Chordata; class Mammalia; order Rodentia; family Caviidae; genus Dolichotis; species Dolichotis patagonum. The sequence goes on along the minus strand of PVJX010007217.1, from coordinate 55,099 downwards.
AGAAAACTTATAGACTAGAATGTGTCAGATATATTCTAGATAACTGTTAGATATACAGCCTAAAAGCTCAAACTCTGCAAGGATCAAGACCAAAAGGTACCAAAAAAAAAAAAAAAAAAGATCAAGAGGTACTGAAACAGATTTACTTACAGGATTAAAACTATTTATACAGCCAGCCCTCAATATCCATAGATTCCACATTTGTGAGTAAACAACAACAAACTGAAATTTTTCAACAAATTGGGTCTGCACAGTATATGTTCATTTCTTTGTCATTGTTCTCTAAATAGCACAGTGTAACAACTATTTTAGTGGCATTTACACTTTCTTAGGTATTGTAAGTAATCTAGAGATGATTTAAAGTGTACAGATAGCTATGTATAGCTTATACACAAATTTGATGTCACTTTATGTAACTTGTTCTCCCCAGAGGTCCTGGAACCCATCCTCCACAGGTAACAAGGAAGAACTGTACTAGCAGATGGTTCAGGGAAGACCATGAAAGACATGCAGCACAGGAATTTCAGAAGACCTAGAAAACTATACAAGGGGTGATCAAAATATGTGATGAATGATTAAATTTTTTAAAATATATTGTAGGTACAATGCCATTAAGTCTTCCAAAATACTCTCCCTCACTTTTGAAAACATTTAGCTCATCCTTCTTGTCACTTTCTGAAGCATTATAAAAGTTCTTTTTCATGACTCTTTATGAGGTATGACCAAAAATATGGACATGCTGCTGCTGGGTACTATCCAAGAGAAAGGCAGTACCGCAGAAACATTACAATATGTGTCCTCCTCCACCTTGTTTACCAGATCTGACACAATTAAGACTTCTGGTTCTAACATCAAAATGACCATGAAAGATAAATGTTTTGAATCATTTCAGGATATGGAGGCAGTTACAATAGTGTGACTAAACACATGAAAGACTTCTAGAATTGCTTCAGAAAGTGGCAAGAATAATGGCATAAGTGTTCAAAACAAGAAAGAGAGTATTTTGAGGGAAATTAACAGCAATGTGACTTTTACTGTAATAATTTTTTAAAAATTTAAACATTAACTATATTTTTAATCACATCTAAGTTGGCTCTATGAAACTAACTCTAACATGAAAAATTCAAACCATTAAATTGTCTTCACATACTGAAGCCCACATGTTGTAATACACTTAGAAACGAACCTGATACCAATGGCCAAAATACATTTGTCACAACAATCATAGAACAGAAGGGCACTCTGTGCTATGTAACCAGTTTCCAAAGTATAGACAGTCCCTGACTTATGGTGGCTCAACTTACGATTCTTCAACTAATTTAGTGAAAACACATTCAGTAGAAAACATACTTCGAATTCTGCATTTTGATCTCTCCCCCACCTAGCAATATGCATGATGGTACTCCTAGAGACGGTAGGCGGCAGAAGCGAGATACCTACTGTACTGTGCACTGCACTGCTAAGCCATGATAACTGTAGGAGAAGTGCATTCGATGTTATTTCCCACTTATGTTATTTTCAATTTATGATAAGTTTACTGGATCATAACCCTATCATAAGTCTAGGAACAACTATATCTAAAGAGAACTTGATCTAATCATTTTATAAAATAATGTCCACTTAGAAATACAATTATCAAACAGAATGTTTAAACAAGGTTATTGAAAATCATATAAAGCGCAGCACTCTATCTTTCCTCTGTTACTATTACCTTTTTGAGGATATTTCTGTTTTTCTGCTTTACTTAAATTGGCTTGGATAGATGAAAATGTTTCTCCCTCTTCGGTATGCTTTCGGGCCTAAACAAATTTAAAAGTATCAAATGTGACACATAATAGGAAAGCTATTACCATCACAAAATCTGTTGTTAAAATGAATTGAAAGTTTTCAGTAAAAGGGTCACCTTCCAAATTAGCAAAACACTATAATAAATCAGGATTCATTCATCCACAAAATTTCTATGACAAATGAAGCATGTTTTATTACTTCATTTTATACAGCAGGAAACAGATGAAAGTTTATAAAAATATATCTACAAAAAAATTATCTCATTTCATCCCAACTGTCATGCTGGAAATGGACACCTATTTCTGCCGCTTATTTCAACTTCCAAACCATTAGCATTAATTATGCAATTAAAAACTAAAATCTAAAGCAAAAAGACTAAAATGAACACAAATTGAAGTTCTAAAGAATAATGAAAGCATACTTTCTCAAAAGAGAAAAAGACATCCAATAACCACTGCTCCCACAAAACCTCACTTTATAAAGTGATCACCAATTAGCGTATGTGGTAATTATAATTAGAATATCCTTAGTAGGAGTAAGAGTTTTCAAATCACAAAGTTCCTGTCACTCCCTACTGTCTTACATCTTTGTGCTTAGTCTTGATCCCTAGGTGTACCTAGGGTTATATCCTTCTCCTTTAAAGGAAAGTAGTAAAATTTCTCTTAAAATAATCAAATACTGATACTGAAAATTTCATTAACAGAATGTGTCCCACAGGAAATACAGCTAATTGGCTACTGCATTCTTTCACAGGAATCTAAGCTGTAGGGTGCACTTCTTTTCCTACTTTTACTTGGCCCAAATTTGTTCTGCAGAACCTGTTTCTTTTCATACCTTTAATGAAAAATCTTGCTTCCATTAAAAGCAGGGGGGAGGGCCAAGGAGGAGGAAAGAAATACAGCTTATTTACTGGACATAAAGTGCTTTTCAAATTTAAAAAATAATCTCTTATAAAAAGCTTGCACGCCTATAATCCCAGCACTCAGGAGGATGAGGCAGGACGATTGCTGTGAGTTCAAGCCAGCCTGGGCTACATACTGAGTTCAAGGCCAGGTGAACTGCAGTCCAACCCTGTCTCAAAAAAAAAAAAAAAAAAAAAAATTTATATTCTCAGTTACTCTAGAGGCTGAGAACAGAGGATCCTAAAGTTCAAGGCCAGCCTAGACAACCTAGTCCCCTGTCCTAACTTTAAAAAAAAAAGCTTAACTCCAAAAATATATTATTATGAAACCTTTCTTAATATAGATCCTAAAGTTAACTAGAAATACCAAAATTATGCTTTCTGTAAAGATAGTAAAACCTTGTGTTTTATAGTAATTGCAAGCATTATTCACTGAGCAAATACGTAAGAACACCTTGTGATAAAAAGTACAATTCACTGTTTTCTGAAGAAAGGTTCTAGTTTGATTCTTGCAAACTTCTTTTAGAAAAAGTAAGTTTCTCCAAAAAATAATTTTATAATTAAAATAATTTATCATATTCTGGAGGAGTTGCTCCAGAGCCTAGAATACGTCGGTATGGAAACAAACATTGGTCTACACTGTATATTCAGAATGCAATAGTCCAACATAAAGCCACCTTTTTCATCTTGGGTTCTTCATCCAACATGGCTAACGTTCTGGCAAACTCTTCATCTTCATGCAACTGCCTTTCCTGCTGTAAGAAGTGTCAACACAAGTGAGGTTGCTGTTGTGGCTGTTCATAAATTAAGACTTTGTGAAAAACTAAAACATTTCCTAAAAAAATCACCCTGATATTTTTCCACTGAACATTATTTTTTTTCTACTCAACATTATTAACAGTTAAGCATCACAGGTTTTTTCTAAAATATCAGGTTTCAGAACATGTATTTCTAGTTTTATAGGCATGAGAGAGAAATCCAGCTGTTTTTACAGTGATATTTCTTAGGAACTTTGAAATCTATAGTTTTTTTCAGAATGACCCTAAAACAAATTTTACAGATCTTATTTACATGTATTTTAAACTCTAGAAAAATCTCCAAAATAAAGTTCAACCTAACAGAAAAAACATCACCTGGGAGGTGCAAAAAAAGAAAATCTAACAAGTTAAAATTATATATTTTCATTGTACACACAGTAAGCACATACAAATGTCACTGCCACTTATCATCAAGCTCCTATTTTCAACTACAAAGTCAAATGCAGTTGTTCTGACTTTTGAAAGCTTAAGTCTTAAAGTCAGTTTTCCTAATATGCTAATAAAACACACACACATTCTAGTTACCTCACTATTATTCCAAATATTTTCACTTTTGACAAAATGGAGCCCTTCCAGAAGAACACCTGCAGCAATAAAATGTATTTCCAACTATAAATTTACTGGGTTTACGTCTCCTGGTTAAACGACCTAACATAGTATTAAGTAGGGGGAAAAAATCTTCCTCATATTATTCAAACAAAAAGCAAAAACCCTCAAATCTACCTAAGAAAAGGCTTAGAAGCTGACATAAGCTTGATGAGAACTCAATAGTAAGCAAGCCTTTTCCTAGTTGTAAAACAAACTAACTAGAGTGTAGCTCAGTGTAGAATGTGTAAATCGTATGCACAGGGCCTTAAGTTCAATCCCTAGCACCAAAAACAACAAAACAAGCTAAACTGATCTGTAAGTAAGGGCAGAAACACATTAATACATTCTCTTTAACCTACTCTTTCTTTACTATAACTGAACTATATATCTAATTGCTAAAACACCACAAAAATCAGTCACAGAGACGTCCTGCAAATCCTAAACCACCAGTAGCCTTCAGAGGATTTATGGTTCAACCCTATGCTACATTCCTAAAATTTCACACTAGGTTGTATGCTCCTAGTGGAGGCTAAAGCAGGAGGATCACAAGTTTGAGGTCAGCCTGAGCTTCAAAACAAGACACTGTCTCAAAAAAAAAAAAAATTCTGGATGTTTTAGATGGCAGAAAAACTGAAATATTTCCATGGGAAATTCACTACTGCTGATTATGACATCATGTGATCAGGTTTTTTTTTTTTAATAAATTTTTATTTATCAGTACCGGGGATCGAACTCATGACCACATGCTTGCAAGGTAGGCGCTTATGCCACTGAGCTAAATCCCCAGCCTCAAGAGTTTTATATTTTAACACAATGTTTAACATGTGGCACTTAAAGTACTTGAGTATTAGATACTGAACATACATTTACTAAATAAATATAAAGATATATATCTTTTCGGCCTTTTGGAGAAGACCAAGTGTAGCATCTGTTCTTGTAAGTTTAGTATTGAATACATCCTCTATCTGAGGACAATACATTAAATGTATTTTTGGAGCTGGGAGATGGAATAATAGCTTGCTCTGTCTACTCCTTGCATTGACATAGTATTGTAGTACTTCTAAGAACAGTGTCTCTCCCTGCCCCCCACTGAGGAAATTAAAAAAAGACATAAAAATAAGAGGAAAGGAGGGGAACTCGGAGAAAAATTAGAGAAGATATCATAAATCACTAATACTCTAAAAGATTAACTGATTACCCAAATTGGATTCTAAAAGAACTTAATAAAAATGAGAAAACAGGATTATGTTGTAAAATACTACCCCTGATTTGGAAAGAACTGGGCAATCCTTCACTATTTGAAGACAGGTCAGAAAAAGTCAGGTCCCTACTTCATAGCTGAACCTCACTACTTGTGCTATCTGGAATAAGGGTATCTGCAAACAATGTAATGCAGTCAAATATGTTAGAAAAAAATTCTGAAGACACAAACTAAATCTGCCAAAGTAATAAAATGAGAACAATCGCAATTGCAATCCGCTCTACATAGAGCACTAAGATCTGTGGTAGTTGTGAGATATAAATAAGTATCACTGGTAGATGGCAACTGGAGCCTATAGCAAGAACACACATAAATCATAATTACTATAAATGATAACAGCAGCTTATGTAAGTAATGAGTTTTAATATAGTTTGGCTCAGAGTGTGAGAAAGTGACATTTAAGCTAAGAAATAGAAGCGGGATTCAAATGTAGTTACCTAGCCATGAAACTCTGGACAGAGATCAGCAGTCCTCCTTGAAATTCTGTATCTCACAAAATACCAAGCTTTTCTGATCATCCTCCTTCATTAGCCACCCTTAGTCTCCTTTGTGAATCTTCTTCCTAATCTCTAAATGTTAACAGTGCCTCAGCTCAATCCTGAGACCCTTTTCTTTTCAGTTTACTCTCTCCCCATGATTTAATCTAGGTACATTAGCTCTAAATACCATTCCAATACGCAGAATTACCATCCCCAGCAGATCATCTACCCTGAGCTCCAGACACCTCTTATTCTGCCACTCACTCTTCATGGATAGCTGCAAGTCTATCAAACATCTCCAGTTTAGGCCGAGCCAACCAGTAAGCAGCCTGCCGCCCTGGAGAGTGACTGTGGTCTGGCAAGCCAAGGCCACCCCAGGGCGGGGAAACAAGAAGCAAGAGCATCTCCTGAGATCCGCGCCATGCTGGAACTTAGGGGGCCGAGCCAACCAGCAACCAGCCTGCTGCCTACCGGGGCGTGGGGGCGTGGGCTTAGAATCAAACATACCACACACACCTCTCCCCCCTAACAATTGGGATCCAGGGATCTGGGTATCTCTTAGGAGGTGACCATATTTGGTACATCAAGTCGGGGGAGTTTCCTTCTACTATCTCTGAAGGCAGATATTTTTATTGCCGTTTTGCTTTGTCCTGATTAATGGTGTTGCTCTATTCAATACTGTGTTGATGTGTTCTATAATGTTGTGTATTTCTTTGATTTTGCTCTACCTAGTAGAAGAACAACTATTGTGAAGACAACGAGATATACAATGTTGCCTGTTACTGTTGTCCTGTGACCTACTGTGATGTTCTGTGCCAGTTTCACTATATTGTCTCAATTGGCTTTATTCCATCTTTTTTTTTTCTGTTTGCAGCTTCACTGTGTGTTCACTTTGTATGCCTTAATTTTGTAACATGAACAGCTATTTCGGGGAGTATGTGGTTTGCCAACTAGTGATATATGGTTTTTTTTGAGGTTTTGTATTGTTTCTACCCTTTTTTCTGTATTGCTTTTTTTTCTCTTTAAATAAAATTTAAAAAATAAAAAAAAAAACATCTCCAGTTTAACCTATGTAAAACAGAATTCCTGACTTCTCCATACCAAAGCTATTCTGTACCCTGTGTTCTAGCCCCAATGACTAACTTCACCATCTGGCCAGCAAGGCACATTTAGATCACTACCACTTTTTACCCCCTCTTCCACTGCCAATCTGGTACAAGGCTGGGCCTCCTCTCACCACCATGGTCCATTAGCATCACAGAAGACTACTTTTAAGATCCAACAAATCCTGTCACTTCTCTTCAAAACTCCAATGGCATCCCATCTCACAGATCAAAATTCCAAGTCCTTACCATCCACAGTTCCTGTTACTATTCAAGTCCTATCTGTGACTTAGAGAACACGCTGATGGCCACTTCTGCAGAATCACCTCCCCACTCTCCTTCTCCATCACTCTTTTCCAGCTATCTGGCTCACCTGAATACATGAAGTACATTTCTAGACCGGGATCCTTCCAGCCACCGTTCCAGCTGTTCATATATATCTCCTTCCCTACGTAGCCAGCACTACAGCTACTATCACTTCATTTCTGCTACAATGCCACTTCTGCAGTGCAAGGCACATCATGTAGGAACCCTGAACCATGGGTGGTAAAAGAATTTACCCAGAGTCAAAAAGTATAGGAAAGTTAAGAGTTTACTGATAGGCTGCAAGAGCACAGCGGGCAAGTTCAGGGGCAAACTGCTCCACTGGGTGAAGAGATGAGCTCTTTAGAAGGGTCTGAGGGTAGGAAACACATATAGAGTGATCAACTAGCGTTCCAGGAAAGGTCTCTTCAGGTCAGCCTGCACTCTGTTTATCTCACAGGAACATCTGCATTATGTCAATATTTACACATTAAAGGAGCCAATCTGACACAGTCTACCATTTTGGTCCTCACAGAGGGCCCTTGTAGCTCAAACTAAGGACAGCTGTGCACATCAACTCCAAAAGACGGGTCACAGGCCAGTCAGAAGAAATATATGAGTTAAATGAAAGGGAAAGTGTTCCAAACGAAGGAACTAGGATACAGCAAAGGAGAAAAGAAAAGATTATATGCATATATATACATACGTGTACATATATATATGTGTGTGTACGTATATATATATATGTGTGTATGTGTATATATATGTGTGTATGTGTATATATATGTGTGTACGTATATATATATATACACACACACACATATATATATATATACACACACGTGTGTGTGTGTGTGTGTGTGTGTGTATACAGGGTAGATAACTATACTACTAATCTCTGCTAGTTCACCAAAAGGAACAGTTTCTGTTCATTATTTGATTGATCATTTTTTCAAGCCTAAATCTTGTAATCTGAACTACTCTTAAGATTACTATGCAATATATTAACAAGCGTTGACTTCCTATTGTTTTGTTTTGAAATTCTGTATCACTTTTACTTTTTGTTTTTAAAATTAAAAAAAAGAAATATGTGTGTTCACCATCTAAGACACAGTTGCACTTCTGAGTGTGGCTTAGCCTATGCAGAAGGCGGTGGCTACTTGGCACAAGCTGGCTTGGAGAAGCCTGACAGGGCAGGAGGAGAGGCTGCGTGTGACCACGCTGCCACTCCAGAGTAACCCGTGTTCCTACTCAGCCTCCAAGCTTCCTCCAAGGGATCTTAACTACTGTAGTAGAAACAGAACACTCATAACCCCACTTCCCCAAAACTATCTCTTTACTCTTCTTCACTGTGCTAATTACCTACCATTACATTTTCTCTTTCTTTCTTTCTTTCTTTCTGTCTGTCTGTCTGTCTGTCTGTCTTTCTTTTAATGGCAATACTTTTAACACCTAAAACAGTGCTAGGCACTTGGAAGTCCTCAATAAATACTTGTTAAATTAATACATGCTTTTATGGCTCAAGAGAAACTAAACCAGACCCAGATTCGGGGACTATCAACATATATGTAGTAAATAAAGCCACTTGGGTAGAATGGTTGAGGGTGCTTACAGCAAACATAAAAGAGCTATGAGCAAATTAAATCATATAAATATATTACAGAACCCTCCCAAAAACTCTGAAGATAAATCTTTAGTAAATAATTATTCCTTAGTTTCATCATTTATCTTTTGTAGAAATTTAGATTTTTTTCATGTATTTATTTTACACATAACTTCCATAACTTTCAAACTTAGACTGAAACAATCTTGACAGTTTGCCTGGCTTCACTAATGAGCAACTTACAACACCAAGTTATTAATGATATCTAAGTGCAATGCCAATACCTCTGCATCTTCATCAAGTTGTAATTGCTTGGCGATGGCTTCATCATTTAATATGGAATCATCTGTATTTTGTGAAGGCTGTTTTTCAAAGAAAATCAAACAAGAGCAGCATAAACCTTAAGTTAAAAATAAGATTTCTTTCTTGACTATAACTAATTTAATATAAAAACAATGTGAGAATAAGCATACCCATAATAGTCACAATCCTCACTGGCCAGAAAGTCAAGTTTATGACTACCCCCTGACCATATCCAATTTCCTGAGCAAAGATCCTACAGCCAGATGGTTCTCACCTACTTCTGATGTGTTCAAAAGAAGTTCAGCCCACACACAAAAACCTTTAGATGATTATCTTCACTTGACAAGTAGCCCAGAGCACTGGCAAACCAGTGAGTAAGAACAATGGCAATAAAGAAATACACGCACACGCCATTTGGCAGGCTGATCTAACTCAGAAGGCCACTTTCACTTTCATTTATCTCTGCTTCCTAAGTGCTCAGAAAAAGACTGATCCACTAACAGTCAAAGGAAGGTCAGAAGTACAGCACAGTATGTTCTGTCTATATGGAAAGTTATTTATGCTCTCATTGGGGAAATAACTTACTGTCTAAATTGAGGTCAATAGTAAAATGAGCTTGCATTCTGAAAACTCAATTTAAATTCTAAGAATTACAACTTTTTTCTTATGGTTCAAATAATTTTTCCTGCTTTCAAGTTTAAAAAATTAAATACATCATATTCTAATTTCCTTTTCTTCTAGAGAAGAGCATTTTATCCATAATCATTGGAAAATTGTTTTTATTACTAAAACATGTAGACCTATTTATAACATCCTAACTTCTCTTACTAATATCAATGAGTACTAATCTTGAACTTTTTCTTGAGGCATGGTTTTACTATGTAGTCCAAGCTGGGCTCAAACTTGGCATCCTTCTGCCTCAGCCTCCAGAGTGCTGGGATTACAGGTATATAGCACCATGCCCAGCGATCTTCAACATTCTTGCTTGTGTACGGAACACTTACCTCTTTTCTTTTGCTTGCAACCATCTTCTGATCTGATCTTTGGACTTTTCCAGTTCCAAAATAATCTAGCACTGATGTGGGTGTGAGTTTTATTGGTGATAAAGGCTTATTTTTGTTCTTAGTGTTTTCTTCACTCTTCTTCATACTGGATGTCCCAAGGTAAGTGTTTGTAGATCCTCCATTCTCTTTTGCTTTAGAGGCTGTCCTCTTACACATAAAGTCGTCATCTTCATCTTAAATGGAAAATAACCAGATAGTTTTTGGATCAACATCAACTCTAATTACAATGAAGCAACCAATTCTACTAGCTTTATTAAAAAAAAGGTATGAGTTTTGGGATATTAATTTTCTTTCTTATCTCCTGAATTGAACAGTCAATCCTGTATTTCCCAGTGCCAGGCCTGTAATATACTACCTTTCCCAATTACCACCTAGAGTAAACAATATTTACTGAGCACCAATTCCTTAGTAAGCACTGAGGGTATATCTATGAATAAAAAAAAGACAAAAACTCTGTCTTCATGAACTTTAAGTCTACAAGAGGAAACATAAACAAATAAACAAACATAATGTCAAGCATATGGGCAATGAAGAAAAGGAAAAACACAGGTAGAGAATTCAAGAGGGCACTGGTAAGCAACAGACAGCTTTGCTAGCTCACAGGAGGCCCTAAGGGAAGTAGAAGACAGAAAAGGGTTGGGGAACAGCCACCAGCCTTTAAGTGAGTTGCCAGGAGGTCACCACGACTGCAGCCCAGGAAGGTCTACTTTGTAAGAAGCTGGATGAAGGAGGCTGGAATTAAGCCCTATAGGACTTGCTAGGTTGCAGAAAGACTCTCAGGTTTTCTACAGAAAAAGAACCCACTGGAGAAGTCCAAGCAGAGCAAGACCCCGAGTCCTGCCCTTGAGAGGACATTGCAGAGGGTGAGAGCAGGAACCCGCTGAAGAGGCTGTTAGTGTCAAGCCAACCCCCACAATGCATGGGACTCACTATGTCTCCAAACCTCGACTAATAAATTAAAAACAAAAACAAAAAAAAAACACTGCACTCCCAGATCAGATGCTAACAAGGGTGGGTTTTACAGAGGTGGTTAACAGGTTGTCAGAGTCTAGTTCACACTGAAGGTGGATTATCTACCATCATCTAACCATTTATTTATAACTTTAGACTCTTACATTTTATCTTTTCTAAAAGATCCATAAACATTTGATGTTATGGCTTTCTACACATCCAAGGCAAGGCTTTCATAACTAGAAACCCTGAAAATGTATCTCAAAAGGGCCTCAGTAAATTTTTGCTTGATTCAGTGGTTCACAACCACAGTGGATTGATAACTGGTAGTCAACTTGTAACATCAGGTGAACTGAATCAGTGAGGTGCTGAGCATGGATAGTTCATCTGAAGACTGTGGCCAAGATAAAAAGGAGAACTGGGGAGGAAGAGGAGGAGCTGCAGGCTCTCCTGGTTGTTGTTGGTTCCTGTTGCTGTGCTTCTCCTGGAGGAGCTTGTCAAGCTTCTTTCCTGATATGAACCTGGCTGTTCTCATCACTGGAGGAGCTCGGGACCTTGTCCCTGAGAATGGTTGTGGTTCACTGCCGGGGAGCTCTGGTCCTCACGCTGAGCATTGCTTCCTGGCTCCAGAAGGGAAAATGGTGTGTTGTTCCAACTCCTGGAGCTTATCACACTGGCTTCCTGATAATGAAATAGACTGCTCTCATCGTCTGAGGAGCTCAGGAACTCGTGGTCACTGAGGATGGTTGTGGTACTTTCCAGGGTAGCCCTGGTCCTTACTTTGAGCCTTGTTTCCTGGCTCCAGTGCAGATCCCTCAGCCTACTGGCACAGATCCTTCATCCTGCTGGCACAGACTTTCTAGATTCCACTGCTGACCTTTGGGCCTTCCCAGCCCAAAGGCTGGGAAGTCGTGAAACAGACTTGCATGAGATATTATCAAGGGCTCTAGGCCTCCAGTTGGACTCATGGGGGGGGGGCCAATGTCATGGGCTCTAGGTCTTCAGCTACACTCATGCAGGACACTGCTGTGGGACCCAGGCCCTCACAGCTGGATTCTTTGGGTCTTAGTGTATGGACAGATTTCCTGCACTTCTTGTATTTAACTCTTGGATGACTATTATAAAATAATATAAATTATGTATCCTGTATGTAATTGTTTGCATTGCAATCCTTGACTGCAACAGCAACAGAAAAGCCTTTCCATTTTGGTGCACTAATTAAAGAAACCCAACCAAAAAAAAGCAGAAGACTCACCATGAAGATGAGAGCATCATGGGAAAGGAGGGTTCACTGCATGAATGTGAACTACAAACCCACACGTGAAGAGGGCTTACTTCCTCTCAGGCCCCTCAGGCAACCACGACATTCACCAAGGGCCTGATGCCCCAGGCACTTTGCTAACTCTGACAGCTGCTGTCTACAGTGGAAGTAACTGACAATACATTCAATTAAATAATAAACTCTAGGACCTCTTCCCTATAAACAATAAAGCACTTCCAAGTTGCTCAACATAGGTTACTAGAAAGAGTAAGAGGTTTTTTTGTTTGCTTTATTTTGTTTTAGGTTTTGGTTTCATTTCATTTTAGGTTTCGGGTTTTGATTTCAGTTTTTTGAGACGGGGTCTCACTATGTAGCCCAGGCCAACCCCAAACCTGCAATAATTCTGTCTCAGCCTCCACAGTGCTGGGACTACAGGCATGCATCACCATACCCATTAAGTTTTTAATAAAAGCCTTAGTGCCCAACACAGCCCCTAGCCATGTTCAGACATTCAATAAATAATAAATAGTATTCACTAGTGAAAACAACATTGAACCAAAAGTCTAGAAAATGAAACTTCTAATCTGTTTGATTTACTACTTTTATTTTAGTAATCTGAACTTCACTGTCTTTCCTTGTAAAAAAAAGCCAGACAAACTAAGATTTTTCCTCTGTATAATTATGAGCTTCTATGAACAGCCATATAGATTTTTTATTATGGTCAATTTAATGAAAAGTACCAAGTTTATAATAATATAAACACAATTATGAACAACATATAAAGTAGCATGACTTTTCTATTTTTTTTTCAGGTGTTTTTTTTTTGAGACAGGGTTTTGCTACACAGTTCAGGCTGCCCTTTGTAGCCCAGGCTAGCCTCAAACTTGAAGCAATTCTCCTGCCTCTGCCTCCCAAATACTGGGATTACAGGCATGTGCCACAACATCTGGCCTACCATGACTTCTGTAGAAAGGAATTTGTAAAGACATATCTAAAACCTCAAGGAAGTTCATATCCTTCAAGCATAGTAATTCTCAGAGGTATCACAGATAGTATATGGGCAAATGTTTACATGCAAATATATTCATCATATCATGAGACACATCAAAATGACAGACAACTGAAATACTCAAAACTGGGGAAAGCCTTAGAAAAGCTGTGGCCTAACCACTGAATAAACTCCTGAAAATACTAAAAGTCAAGCTCAAATTTCAAGGCTCAAAAAACTGTTGAAAACAATTAACAACTATTGCTGTAAACAACCTCATGTAAAATAAATACTTTACAATCCTACACACCATGTAGATATGAAATTCCTCTTCTTCAATATTTGCTCATTTCCTACCACCCCTAAGTTTGTTTCTGCCTTGTCAGAAGTGAAAACCAAGCTATGTTCTCTTCTCCCTGGAAACTTATAATAAAATAATAAAAAACAGATCTAAGTCAAATTTCTGAGAACTAGTTGAAAATCATGAGCAAGTGAACACTTAAAATTCCCCTCCAGGATATCTGTCTCCTTATAAAAAACACCATTTATTTTTATTTATAGACAACATAATCTCAAATGTGGTAACAGCAACCAAATAAACTAGCATTATCCAACACACTGCAGAGGAATTGCCTGGGAGACAAGATTGTTTTGCTCCTCTGAGTGACATGCATTCATTTATTTAGAAGGCTAACAAATGAAAGAAAGGAAATAATGTGCAGCTCCATGTAGAAATCTATTCACAAGCCAAGAAGGAAAAAAAATCTAATTCTGGACTTCATATTGCTCAGAGGTTGGCCTTTCCAAACGGATCTCTAAATACCCTAATTTTATGATTTTCCTTCCTTTGGCCTGGAACACAATAAAATCAAATTAATGTGGAGATCTCATTACAGAGATTAAAAATAAATTAGCAACAAGTCAAAAACCAAAAAGGGAACCTGCGTGTTTAGAGCCTTCTTCTATGAAGTCCCTTTTCAGACTTCCCTGAATCAACTAGATCATGGTGGTCTTAAAAGTAGAAAAGCCTCAGTAAGTACTCATTGATTAAGTGGGTAGAAGTAAAATACACATACCATCTTTGCCCACCGGTGTGGTGAATCAAGCATTCCTGACATATCACTCTAACGAAATAAAACATCTAAGATTGCTGTTTAGTCAAGAAACAAGAGACCTCATTATTTATTACCAATGAATTTTCTGAAGATCAAATGCAGTTAGTTATACTTCTAAAATAAAATTATTTCATAATTTGTGGGGGCTGAGATAGCTGGGTAAGGATAAATAAGAGAAAAAAAATATCAGTTTAAAAATAATACATTATCTACACATAGGGGCTAAGTCCACTACACCTCACTGAAAAAGAAAAATCAGGGAAAGGGCTTTGACAACTGGCCAAAGTATACTACCTAGAAATGCTCACAGTTCTAAGGCATGACATGGACAACAGAAGGAAGCCTGGCTGACCAGCCTCACGCAGCGAGCAAGTGATCCCACACGGCATTTCCACAGTCCCTCACCAGCCCCTTCCCACAAGGAGGAGGTGTGCAATGCTAGTTTTGCATTAAAGCTGAGTACAAATCCCTTGGATACCACTTTGTTAGTACCTAAAGACAATCCTACTTTCGTGCCTTCTGGACAGTCCAGTGTCTCCTAGCAAAGTACACATCATGAGTTGGGTTTTTGTGGGGGGAGAGAGGTTGGTTTGTTTGAGAAAGGTTTCACTATGTAGTTCAGGCTGGCCATGAACTCATTATGTAGCCGACTGGCCTCAAACTCATGACGATTCTCCTGCCTCAGTCTCTTGAGTGCTGGGATCACAGCAGTGTGCCACCACACCCAGCCAGCTTGTTCGTTTTGAAAGATGGTTCAAAACCTCAAGAATCATTCTAGAGACCCTAGTGCTTCACTATTCACAGTACCCACTTTCAATTCTCTTCCCTCTCCACTGGCCACTTAATTTTCTTGGTACAATTTGTACAATTTCTATGTACAATTTTATTGGTACAATATGTACCAATAACAGACAGAAGAACAAATCAGCCAAAAAGATTTTTTAAAAGCATCTACCTCTTATGAATATGGAAATCTGCACAGAAAACTGTTAAAGCACTCCCAGCAGTCTTTGAGAAAAATGGAAGAAACCCTTTAAGATTAAAGAAATGCAATCCTAATTGTCAAAAAGAGAAAACGCAGATTCCCAGTTACATAACTATAGAAGAGGAAAGGTTTAGTGACAATGCTGTGAAACAGTGTCACAAGCAGGTCAAAGGGAGGCACAAGGATGTTCACAGATTCACTGAGAATACATGAAGGCCTAAGCCCTTGCCGAGCTGAGACTAATAATTGGGTCCTCAAAACATAGGCTACCTGAACTGAAACAGAATATCCACGCATGGTAAGCTGAGCATTTCTTCATGGTGGGGAGCTCTCCATGTGTGGCGGATGTATAGTAGAATTCCTAGTCTTTACCAATCAGGCGCCAGAGTA
Organism: Dolichotis patagonum; assembly: GCA_004027295.1. Taxonomy (NCBI): domain Eukaryota; kingdom Metazoa; phylum Chordata; class Mammalia; order Rodentia; family Caviidae; genus Dolichotis; species Dolichotis patagonum. Next base: position 39,198 of record PVJX010007217.1, on the reverse strand, counting down.
TCCTCCTGCTGTAACAATCAAAAAGGTCGGGGGGGGGGGGACCAAGTTGTATCATGTAGAGGCACAAGTTCTCTATGACGAAGGTGATCATTATGTATCTCTAAAGTGTACCAAAAAATCTGATTGAAAAAGAATAATCTAAAAGGTCTCTAAACACTGGCAAAGACCCCAGGCAGATAAAAGCCACCCTTAGTTAGGAAGCACTAATTTATAGCAATATACAGAAATACAAGATAATAATGGTTATTAAGAGTCATAGGTAACTAAACTGTTCATTAGACTTTATTTGTCCCTTTGTACTAAACAATTTTGACAAAAATAATAAAGTCTGTCAAACATCTAGAAGGCTAGAGATGTAGCTCAATGGAAGCACACTGGTCTAGCAAGACTGAGGTAGGAATCTTTTGAAAGAAGCAGAGTAGGATGGTAAGGAAGAGCACAGAGGTGGGGAGGAAAAGAGGGAAGGAGGAAAAGCAGATGAATACATTAAATTATGAAAATGCAAACTGCAAAAATTTCACAGGAGGGGCCGGGGGTTTAGCTCAGCAGCATAAGCGCCTGCCTAGCAAGCGCAAGGTCATGAGTTCCATCCCTGGTACCAAAAAGAAAAAAAAATTTCACAGGAAGATGCTACTCATATAAATGTCAGCGTATATGTTCAAGTGCACTTAATACAGCTACTTAAGGCACAGGGCTGAGTACAGAAACATTTAGGTGATTTTAAGATGTTAGTCTAAATACTTCATCCTCAAAAATTCTCAACTTGGTTTCTTTTATACAGAATCTTAGTGTACAGATTTATATAATTTTTAACAAGTATAAATAAACAATATATACATCTTGGGTTTCTCTCACTCAAAGAAATTTTCTACTTTACTCATTCTAGGTTTTCCTGAAAACATCTACGAGAGTTGCTCATCATACACAGAATCTACTTCTATTTATCACAGGGCCGGGAATATAGCTCAGCAGCACAAACGTTTGCCTGGCAAATGCAAGGTCCCGAGTTTGATTTCTGGTACCAAAAAACCAAAACAACAACAATAATGAAAAAAAAAAAAAAACAGTATCTCATACACAAAACTGTTTGTCTCCAAAAATTACCAAAGAAAATACTATATAAACCTCAGTAATACTTTTTGCCATTCTCCCAAGTTGCTACTGGTAATAGATGGTAACCTGGAAAACACAATATCCTCAGCCACCCCCTACACCACTTAAACACACCAAATAACTGTGACGTCAAGAGTTAATATAAGCTGAATTTAAATTATAGGTCATAAAAAATTTTCAAGACAGGAAAAATCCCAATCAGACAACAGCCCCTGATGAACGTGCATAATAAAAGGTCATCTTTGCCAAACAAAACTCAAGGCCTCTCACTTCATTAAACAGTAAAAGTAAATATATCTACCTAGCACAAGAAATATCTGAGTTCTGATCAACCTAGAAGAACATTTTACTAGAGTCAATGGTTAGCTATGAAAGTATTTATAAGTAATTTTTCTTTTTCTTACAATTTGTGAAATTAATGCAGTTAAATTAGTTTTAAAAATCAATAAATTCTAGAAGACAAACAAGGTTATAATAAAAAATATTTGTCACAAAGCTCAGTGGTAAGCCTATCTATATAGTATAGCCTAAAAGCTATATAACATAAACAAAATACTTGAAATACATGTTACTGCTTAGAGAAATAAAATGTAAGTCACATATATAGTTTAAAATTTTTCATAGTCATATTTTTAAAAAGTAAAAACAGGTAAAATTAATTTTAACAATGTTTTATTTGGCCAAATGTATTCAAATTACTATCATTTCAACATGCAATACTAAAGAATGACAGTTTACATTATGTATGAAGTCTTTGAAATCTGTACTTTATAAATTCTATTGTGTGTGTTTAAATTATACAATATAATGCTATAGAGGATACAGATAGTATGACAGTTACTATAGTACAATGGCGGCAAACCTATGGCACAACTGCCACAGCAAGCTGTTTGTATCATTGAAAGCTCTAAAAAACTGCTGTAGAAAATCAAATCCAGGGCTGGAGATTTAGTTCAGCGGCATAAGCCCCTGCCTTGCAAGCACGCAGTCGTGAGTTCGATCCCCAGTACCAATTAAAAAAAAAAAGAAAATCAAATCCATCATCTCACATAGTTACTCATTTTTTGCTATTATGGCAAAAGCACCTAACATTCACTCACTTAGCAGGAATCCCAAATAGCACACAACTGTAATAACCAGAGTCCTCTTCCATACATGAGCCCTGTGGTCCCATTCCTCCAGCATATGTGCTATTTCATAACCTCTCACACCTTCTCCCCATGACCTTCCTCCATCTCGCTCCAGTTATCGCTGTTCTAGTCTCTCTGGATAGTTGACCTTTTTTTATTTTTATTTAATTGCACAGATAAGTGAGATCATGCACTATTTTTCTTTTTGTGCCTGGCTCACTTAGCATAATGTGCTCCACATATACCCATGCGTTGAAAACAGCAGGATCTTCTTTCAAACAAAGATACACACAATTATGTTTACATGCACAGTTTCTCTGGGCATTTATCTGTTGCTGGATGTTTGGGCTGTGTTTGTATCCTCACTGTTGCCACTAACAGTGCAATGAACAATGAAGTGCAGCTATCTTTAGAAGGTGGCAATTTCCTTCGGGTCCATACCTAGTAGAAGGACTGCTGGGTCACGTGGCAGTAGTATGTTTTATTTAGAAATCTCCATATTGTTTTCCATAATGGTGGCACCAATCTACATTCCCACCAACAGTGAACATGAGTTCCCTTTTCTCTACACTCTTGGCAGCACTTGTCCTTTCTTAACTGTTTGATAACAGCCATCCTAATTGGAGTGAGGTCATATGCCAGGGGTTCCTACTGAACAATGCTGTTGATGACCTTTTTATAATCTGCTGACATCTTTTATGCACTCTTTGAAGAAATATCTAGTAAAGTCTTCTGTTTTTTTTGTGAGTTACTTACTGATCTACTAAGTTGTATGAGTCCTTTATAATGTTTAGATATTAATTCCTTATCAGATATTACAAATATATTCCCAATTCATAGGTTGCCATTTCACTTTGTCAATTATTTTCTCTTCTATGCAAAGTTTGTATTTTACACTTACAACACTCTCAATTGAGAATAATCATATTTCCAGTATTCCACAGCCACATATAAACTAGTAGTTGCCATGTGGAACAGTATACACCAGTAACAAAAGTGAGTCACGGGGGCCAGGGGTTTAGCTCAGTGGCATAAGTGCCTGCTTGGCAAATTCAAGGTCATGAGTTCAATCCCTGGCACCAAAAAAAAAAAAAAAAAAAAAAGTGGGTCAAATACTATTACTAGATTTCTGAAGAGAGGGAAGAGAGAGAGAAGGTACATAAAGACAATTAAGATGTGTTATGTACAAGTATCAATTCCCCATGATGAACATAATCATTATATACTACAAACATGTACCAATAAAAATCAAAGCTGGGCATGGTGGCACGTGTGCCTATAATCCCAGCACTCAGGAGGCTGAGGCAGGAGGATTATTGCAAATTGGAGATCAGCCTGGGCTGCAAAGTGAGCTGCTCAAGGACAGCCTGAACTGCATAGTGAGACCTTGTCTCAAAAAGACAAGACTAAATAAATAAATACAAAAAGGTTTCTAAACATAGTAACATAAGCCCCTAAGCACCTAAACAAAAGCAAAACATCTTTAGTGGCAGATGTACATTGATGATAGGGTTAAACTGTAAGAATATCAGTTAACTCTAATAAAGCATTTATTATGTGCCAGACTATTTTAAATCGTCTTCAAGCATTATTTCATTTGACAATCACAACTGCTGATACAAACACTAACAATATCCCCATTTTATGTATGAGAAAACTAAGCCAGAAAAGGTAAGCAAAGATTTAACCCCAATTGTGATCTTAAAACACAACACATGCTATACTGTAAGAAAACGGCAATAAAAATCAAAGATTTTTTAAAAATCAAAACACAGAAGAGATATACATATTTTTAAAGCATAACATATGGACTAATAAAAACTAGCTTTTGGAATTAACAAGCTTTTTAAACTGAATCTTTATATAATAAGTTTCTACAGCATGCCCCAATCGCCAAACTACACAATTTTGTATTAGCATTTGTATTTCCACAAGTATTTAATTTAGGGGCTAGGGATTTAGCATGGCATAAGCGCCTGCCCAGCAGGCGCCAGATCATGGGTTCAATCCCAGTAGAAAAAAAAAAAAAAATTTAATTTAACCTTATACTACTAATGTAATATGAATGTTTATTAAAAATTGCAGTTTTAGCTTAAAGAAAAAAATTAATTGTTGCAAAAGCAAAGACTTTCCAGTAGTGTATAGTACTGATTTCAAGAGTTATACTTTTATTTTTTGAAAGTCTTATTGTATTTATTTTATCATGCTAATTTCATTGTGGACTTTTTAATAGTCTCACTCTCTTTTATAGAAGGAAGCAGGGCTTATCTTCTTCCCATTCACCTATCATTTCAAAGAATGAAAAAGCCAAGGATAGAACTACTTTCTTTCACATATTTCAATTCTAAGGGGAAAAAAAAAGAGAGAATGCTGTATAATACTGAGAAACACAGTAGCAGAGTCCACTGTACTCTAAAGATTTTTAGCTAAAACAAGAACATAAAGCTTACCTTTACAACCCATTCATACCACGGGCAGATGAGACAAACATTGAAAGTTCAGATAAAAAGCTAGATTTACCTTCAGAAAATAACATTCAAAACATTCCTCTAAACTGGGTGTGGTGGTACACACCTGTAATCCCAGCACTTGGGAAGCTGACACAGCAGGACTGCTGTGAGCTCGAGGTCAGCTGGGTCTACATAGTTAATTCAAGGCCAGCCTGAACTACGTGAGTGGGAACTTGCCTCAAAAATAAATAAATAAATAAATAAACAAACAAACAAACAAACAAACTGTCCTGTGTCAAAATCTATTGAAATAAAACTGTCCTGTGTCAGAGAAAAATCTGTGATTAGAGCTCAATCTGCCTGACCCTTTTGTGTACTTAAAAAACCACAGGATAACGACAGCCTTGATCCACAGTTGAAGGCCATGACTGTCTGCACACTTTGATACTTTCTTTGACATTTTTTGACATTTTCAGGATGTCATTGGAAAGCTTGATCACACACCTTCAATTACATAACAAACCTCTTACCAGGCTGCTTCCATTAACCCTCCTACACATTCGAAATTTCCCAAAGGTGGCCAGATCTAAAACAGGAATGGGTCTCATAAAGGGAAAGTTCATTTGTACAACATGCAGCGCCACAGCAGATCTTTACCAACACAAAGAGTTAAAAAGTATTCATCTGTTACTGTCACAGCAAAGAAAAAATCTTCCAGGAAATGGGAATATAGTTCAGTGGCACAACTGCCTGCCTGGCAAGCATGAGGTTGTGAGTTCAATCCCTAGTACCAAAAAAAACCCAGAATAATCTAAAAATTTTCCAAAAATATATATTCAGAGCTTTTACATTTTTATCTTTAAATAATCTGAACAACTTCATCAATAAATATCTTACATAGCCTATGAAGTTCATCTACAGGCTTTTTTTTTTTTTTTTTTTTTGCTTTTCTGTTTTCCTTTTGGCTACTGGTATATGTGCCAGGCGTTAGGTAAGGCTCCTTTACATATACATCATCCCCTATGACTCTGGTTACAGTCTCCTCTAGGAGTTAACAATGCTAGAATCAAAATGATCTCACCACTAACTTGGATCATTTGAGTTTTTCCACACCCTATGACAATGCAACTCCAAGATCCTCACATCTATGAAACAATATTTGCACTATGAAATCTTAAGTGCACTATTATTTATGCCTTCTGTTCTCTGAACACTTTTAAGAGGGATCAGATAAATTAAATACAAAGCAATTTGGGGCCAGGGATTTAGCTCAGAGGCTTAAGCACCTGCCTGGCAAGCATGAGGTCGTGGGTTCAATCCCCAGTACCAAAAATTAATTAATTAATAATTAATTAATTAAAAAATACAAAGCTATTTTAAAAAAAAATTAAAGCTGGCAGTCCCAACACTGAGTCAGGAAGAAGAGTCTGAGGCCAGCCTGGGCCTACATAGTATGACCCTAACTCAAAAAACATCAACATTATGTATTTAGGGTCAACAGAGAAATAGAGCTCAAGTCATAGCTGTGTTCAATGACAAACCACAAGTAAGAATAATCCCCATATACACTAAGATTATGGTTCTACCATGCAAGATAAAAAACTTACATTAAAAAGTAATTTTAAAAGAAAAAAATATTTTAGTACATGATTCAAGATGAAACTTCTACATATATGCCAATATTGAACAATTTTAAAAATTCCCTTGTAACTGGTCTTGGGGCCGAAACGATCTCAAACTATTCTCAAACTTTAAATGGATAAGAAGCCCGGCTCGCTGGCGTGGAGCCGGGCGAAGCAGTTTTATCCGGTAAAGCGAATGATTAGAGGTCTTAGGGCCAAAAATTCCCTTGTAACTGACCTTTTTTTCATTCTGCAGAACTGAGGATTGTACTCAAGACCTGGTACATGCTAGGTAAGCACTGTACCACTGAGCTACATTCCTAGCCCCTTTTAAAAATATTTTTAGGGGCCAAAGATTTAGCTCAGCAGCTCAAAGCACTTGCCGGGTAAACACAAGGTCATGAGTTCAATCCTGGGTAACAAAAAATAAAAATAAAAAATAAATAAAATAAAAATATTTTTATTTTGAGACAGTACCTTACTAAACTGCCAAAGCTGGCTTCTAACTTGAAATCTCCCTGACTAAGCTTCCTGAGTTACTGAGATTACAGGTATGTATAAACACTCCTGGCTGTAGCTGGCCTTTAAACCCAAAGAAAATGCTAAAGATCATTATACCCTTCCCCTGATCATTCAAAAAAACAAAAAAAGGCAACAGAAAGTCAATTCAAGGTGAAGGAGGTTTGTGTAGACAAAAATGAAATGTCCAAGAATATAATACACACGGCATCTGTCCCAAAATCTAAACATAGTAACTTACCTGTCTCTGAAATGTAGGTAACAGGATCTTGCCGTAAAATTTTACCAGGTTTAGACAATGGCAATTTTTCCGATTGTTTTTTGGCATTTTTTACCTGTACTGTCTCCTCTGCCTCTGACTCTGTATGTGAAAGGAAAACAAAACTTTAAAGTATTGTAACAGCACTTTTTTCCGTCCCCCATCCACACACACTGGGTACTTGGGATTGAATCCAGGGCTTCTCACTGCTCACTTCGATTCATCCCAGCCCTTTTTTTCATTCATTTTTCAATTCTGACACAGGGGCTTGCTAAATTGCCCAGGCTAGGCTTGAACTTGCAATCTGCCTGCTTCAGTCTCCCAACTCCTGGGATTACAGGCGGGAGCCAATCACACCTAGCTCAGTACTTTTTTGTTTGTTTTTTCAGACAAGGTCTCACTCTGCAGTTCAGCTGGTCTTGAACTCACAGCAATGCTCCTGCCTCAGCTTCCTGAGTGCTAGGATCACAGGTGTGGGCCGTCACGCCAAGCAGGCTCGGTATATTTTTAAGTAGTTATTTCAAACCAGTTTCTCATGGTCCCTTTCAACTTGTAAACTTTACCCAGATATCTATTAGATTCCTACTGCTGCTATAACAAATTATGAAAAACTCAATAGCTTAAAACACCAATTTATTATCTTAGCAGCTGTGGGTTAAAGTCTGATGTGAGTCTCACCGTGTAAACACTGAGATGTTGCAGGACTGTGCCCCTTACTGAATGTCCCAGCAAGAATCCACACCCCTGACTTTTCCAGTTGCTACCTTAGCAGCTGCCAGCTCTACCTGGGGCACCACCCCTTCCTCCTCTCAAGGCCAGTGGCATCAAGAGAGCCCTCATGCATGCCGCCTCTCTCCTTCTCTGACCCTCCACACTGATCATCTCGGCAACAGCTCTTCCACCTCCCTACCTCCTACAAACAGAGTCCACCTGAACAAGCCAGAATAAGCTCCCTGCTGCATCTGTTTTAATTTTTGTCCTTTGTTATTTCAAGCACAGCTTTTATTTCCTTTTGCCCTGTAATGTATCATATGCACAGGTCCCAGGAACTGGTGTGTAGATATCAGGGAGGGAGGTGTTCATGACTGTGTAATTGCCCAGACTACCTAATATAAACCAGGACAAAGTGTAAACACCTACCATCGCTAGCGTCTAGTATAAAACAGTTGTTTCATTGGGTATGATAGCACACACCTGTGATCCCAGCACTAGAAGGCGGAGGTAAGGAGACTGCCAAGAGTTCAAGGCCAGCCTGGACTACATAGTGAGGTCAAAACCTGAGCTACATAGTGAGACACTGTCTCAAAAAAGAAAGAAAGAAAGAAAGAAAGAAAGAAAGAAAGAAAGAAAGAAAGAAAGAAAGAAAGAAAGAAAGAAAGAAAGAAAGAAAGAAAGAAAGAAAGAAAGAAAGAAAGAAAGAAAGAAAGAAAAGAAAGAAAAGAAAAGAAAAGAATATGTTTCATAAATTTACTCAGCAGCATAAGCGCCTGCCTGGCAAGCGCAAGGTCGTGAGTTCAATCCCCGGCACCAAAATACATTAATTAATTAATTAATTAATTAATTTACTCTCCTTCCTCTGTACCATGCATTTCTAAGTCCTGTCTCAAACTGTCCTAAATTATAATGAACAATTAAATGACCAGTTTTCCAATGTCTCAGCACTTGACAGGCTGGGGCAAAAGGATCACTGTGAGTTTGAGGGCCAGTCTGGGCTACACAGTGAGTTCAAGGTCAGTCTGAACTACACAGAGAGACCCTGTCTCAAAACAACTAAAAAAATAAATAATTTAAAAATAAAAATTGCCAGTTTTCAAAAAAACTAAAAATTTCATGAGAAAAGGGACATGTACTTCTTTAAAATCTTATAGAGCAGTAAAAGGCACATAGTAAATGTGTCCTCTTAGAATTGACTATCAGATTGTTGCTGTCAAAACTTTAACAGTCTGGGCACACTGAGAGCATGCCTGTCATCCCAGCTACTCAAGAAGCTGAGGCAGGACTGCTTGAACCTAGGATGCAAGCCTGCACAACAGTGAGATTCTGTCTCAAAAAAATAATAAACAGTATTTTTAAAGAGTAAAAAAAAAAAAAAATCCTGACAATGTAAGTTTCTTTAGGCTACATTTTTTGAAGAATTCACACAGGATAAAAATAAAAAATTAGGCTAGTAGTGGTGGCCCATGCCTGTAATCCCAGCACTTGGAAGGCTGAGGCAGAAGGATTGAGGAAAGCCTGAGCAATATAGTGAGTTTAAGGCCAGGCTGAACCATATAGTGAGACCCTGTCTCAAAAAAACACCAAAAAATAAAAATTAAATTTTAAAAGTAAAACCTTAAGCAGGATCTAGGGGCTCACATCTGTACTCCCAGCTACTCAGGAGACTGAAGCAGAAAGATCACTTGAGTTCATGGTTTCAAGGCCACCCTAGGCAATACAGCAAAACTGGGGCCAGGGATTTAGCTCAGTGGTATAAGCACCTGCCTGGCAAGTGTAAGGTCATGAGTTTGATCCCTGGTACCAAAAAAGAAAAAAAAAAAAAAAAAGCAAAGCTGGGTCTCCAAAACTAAATACAGCTAGGGATGTAACTCACTGTAAATCACTTGTCTATCGTGCGGTCCTTCTCCAGCACCACAAATAAGTAAATAAAAATAAAAATTAAGGAAAGAAAAATGTCACACAAGATGGATCTTCTCCACAAAAACAAAAAGTAAAGCTTTCTAGACCCGCCTGTGCATCATCAAAGGCACAGGCAGGAACTGGGTACAGCTCATTGGCAGAGAACTGGCCTGGTCTGACCTAGTCTGACCCCAAACACACAGAACAGTGAAAAACAAACCATATTCAAACCATATGCAACATACTACATACTCTACCTCCCTCTAAATAAACCTTTCATATGTTAATGTATTTAGGTTCTACATATTCCAGTTAAATAAAATTGTTTTAAACTTTACTTGAGCTGTTAATATCACAGAGCTGCACATCTCAAACATCAGTGTGGGAAACAGTATCTAAGGTATATAAAAGGATTTTTAAACTTAAAAGCTTCTGAGAAGAAATGTTACCCGAGTCATAGATGATCCTCTTTTTCTTGTTCGGTTGCTTTTGTTTGGAGACATCATCTTTATAAGAGCTATTTACCTATAAATATGATAGTAGAATTAGCACACAATGTCAATACAATTGGTCTCTATTTTTTCCTCATTGGATCTGGGCTTAGTGGTTCTCCACCTGGGGCAATTCTGCCTCCCAGGACACATCAATAATATCTAGAGATATTTTTATCACAAATGAGGGGGGGAAGAATGTTACTGACATTACTGACATGTACACAGACCAGGGAAGCTACTAAACATCCTTTGAAGCACAAAAAAAAAAAAAAAAAAAGCACCAAGATAGCCCTCCCAAAAAAAGAGCTCTCTAGCCCAAAATGTCAAAGCTCTTAGTGAACTAAAGAATAGTCTAGCCAATAATTACATTAGGATAAGAGAAAAAAGTATAGAAAAGTTATATTATTATTCAGCGCCATTTCCACACAAACCTGTGTACGACAAAGGCTAGAAGGATATCAGATATTACAAAGTACTATCTTAGTGAACTTAGTGAAACCCTGGCTCCAAAAACAAAAAAGGTAAAAGGTCTGGGGCTGTAGCTCAGTGCAAAGGTCCTCAATTCAATTCCCAGTGCCTTTAAAAAAAACAAAGCGGGTGGGGAGGTAGCACATACCTATAATCCCAGCACCCCGGGAGGCTAAAGCAGGACAGTCTTAAGCTCACACCCAGCTTGGGCAATTTATCAAGACCTTGTCTCCAAATTATTTTAAAGGGCTGAGGCTAATAATAGCTCAATGTGATGGCCCTGGGTTCAATCTCCAGTACTATTAAAACAACAACAAAAGCTAAACTCATAGCCCACCTTTAACCAATGCCTATTAGAAAAATAAACCAAAGCAAAAGCAAGAAGAATATAAATTATTCTGTAGCTAACCAACACATTTCTAACACTCAGTTTTCCCAAAAAACGCCTCAAAACCACAAAAAAACTGATTGTAATCAACTAAAAGGTAAGAATATAAGGTTTTTATTTGCATTATTTTAAGCTTCAGAAGCATAAGCTCAATCAGCTTGCATTAAAATAGAACAAATGAACCATTATAATTTATATACACCAGAGGACAGATAGAAGTAACCAAAATAACTCAAAAATGAGACAAGACCATATTTCAAAAAGAAAAGAGCCATAAAAAGGGACTCCTAGGACTGGGGATTTAGCTCAGCAGCATAAGCACCTGCCTTTCAAGTGCACAGTTGTGAGTTCGATACCCAGTACCAAAAAAAAAGGAGGGGGGAAGAGTCTTAAATTCTGTCTACTTTGGACAAATCTCATGCTTTCTCCCACACTATGTGGAATAATGGAATAATTCTTAGTGCTTAGCTAAAATTATCCTGTAAGACCTAACACTAGGTTACAACAACCCACCCCACACTTTTCCACTGTAAATTTGCACTTTAGCATAATAGTATCCAGCTGTGTATCTCAGTAGCTGCGCCTGGGGAATACAGGAAACAATTTTCCTGTTACACACTTGGTATGCTAAACAGCAACTTGTCTGCATGTGTGCAAGAGTCAAACTGGGACTTTACCCACATAATGGTCCAACAGATTTTACAAATGTTTACCTGGGCATTACTGGGGGTAAAATACACCCATACTACTCTTCTGTAAACATGTGTTTTACCATAAATGGAATGTGGCTGTAATTTCCAATAGCTGCATCTGGAAAAAGCAACAACTCATTTGTGCATTCACCCACTTGGCAGACGAAAGTCAAGGTGTGTGCAGGAGATACAAAGCAACAACAGCTGAGTTTTACTCATGAAGTGGTTGCTGCTAAATTTCACTGAATTTAAGTGTTTGGATTTTTTTTGTTTTGGGGGGGGTACCAGGAATCAAACTCACAACTGCGCACTTGCAAGGCAGGTGCTTATGCCGCTGAGCTAAATCCCCAGCCCCAAGTGTTTATTTTTAATTAAGTTTCCTTTTGGTTTTTCATGTAGAAGTAGCCCAATTCAGTGCAATGGCACATGAAAAATCACATTTGCAAGTTTTGGAGAAGGTCGTAAGCAAATCATCAGATCATTCATGCATGGATGACAAAGATGATAATGACTTTGATAGTCATGTGAGGCAAAGTTCCTGTGACAGTGAAAAGGAGCAAGGAATGCAGATCTCCTTGATTTAGATGACGAAGAAATCAAGTATGTATTTGACTAGTAGAAATGGTTACAAACCAAATGGAATAATCCAATGTTAGAACTAGGTCCAAAAATACAGTGAGGATTTGGCAGGAGTGAAACCTACTGGATGGAATGCTAGTACTACCATTCAGTGTTGGAAACTGTAATGGACAAAATGCTACAAGATGTTGCAAAGTACATAGATGCTGCAATAAAGGAAAACATCCTGTATGCACCAATAAGCCATACTCAAAAATGTATTTATTATGATAACTCACTAGCAGAACTGAAACCATTCATAGGTTCTGCTGTACTTAGCAGGGCTTTCTCATTGTAATCACAGGAAAGTAAAAGATTCATGGAAAAGCTAAGAGTGTGGGCTTGAGATATGTAGAATGACAGTAAGATTTGATTTCATTCAAACTGTCTGAGGTTTGATGACAAAACCATTCACTAAGAAAAAGAACTGATAATCTGGCTGCTATCTGCTCATAATTTGAGAGATTTGTGGGTAACTGTCAAGCACTACACACCAACTGAATACATGACTACTGATGAACTTCTTGCAGCATTTCATGGTCACTATAGCTACAGTATCCCAAAATACCTTCAAAATATGGCATGAAAATGTATGCTCTTATAGATGCAAAGACTTATGCTTGCTTTTTTTTTTTGTACTGAGAATTAAACTCAGGACCTCACACTTGCCAGGCAGGCACTGTAGCACTGAACTAAATCCCCAGCCCCTATGCTTTCAATTTAGAAATTTATCCTGGAACTTAGCTACCAGGTCCTTATTCGTGTAGTAATAAACCAAATGATGTGAACAGATCTGTTAGTCCCATCTCCCAAACAGAATGTGACATTTGACAATTGGTTTACCAGTTGCCAATTGATGTTACATTTACTAATGGAGCACAAATTAACCAGCACAGGAAATATACACAGGAACAACGCAGAAATTCCAAATGAAATGTTGCAATTTCAAAAGAGAATCATACAGTATAACCTTTGGATTTCAAAAAGATTTACACTGGGCTCTTATATGGCAAAGAAACACTGCACCATGATGAAAATATTAATAGGGAAACTCAAGCCGGGCATGGTGGTGCAAGCCTGTAATCCCAGCACTTGAGAGGCTGAGGCAGAAGGATCACTGCAAGGTCCAGACCAGCAAAGCTACAAAGTGAGTTCAACACCAGCTCAAACTGCATAGCAAGACCCTATCTCAAAAAAAAAAAAAAAAAAAAAAAAACCTCAATAAAATGAAAGCATGAGATGGTAATATTCTAAGACAAAATGTAAGACAGAAGAGATGTTGATGAGTTATGCAGCAATTATGATGTCACTCAAAACACAAAGCACTGGCTAATGGTTGTACTTTATCCTAAATATGTATACCATAACTAGTTTGATAATTTACAAAGAAAATAACAAGCACAAAATATCACAGAGAAATCCTCCTAGAAGATTAGGGCTAGAACTCATAAGAAATGATTAACAGCAGAGAAAAAAACATCTCTGCCCAAGGAACTACACAAAAAACTGTGGAGCACATTGTCAGTTCAGGTGAACAAGCAGGCGCAGCATTACAAAGACCTACTACAAAAACAGGAAAATTTAAAAAAAAAAAAAAAAAGATATCAACTGTGTCCTACAAGAAAAGCAGGAAGGCTAGGGATATAGATCTGTGGCATAGCGCCATCTGGCAAACACGGGGTCTTGAGTTTGATTCCTGGTGGGGGGGGGGACAGGAAAACAAAACATAGGTTTTATCAGTGTAAATGATACTTATATATGGAATATGCAGTTGTCATATGTGAAGACTGCCTTGCATGTAACAACTGAAGCAAAGATTATTTTTGTTGTAGAATTCTATTGGTATTTTCATTTTTGTTCATACAGGAATTTATTTCTGATGTTATAATTTAGGTTTTGTAAGCAAGTACACAGCTGATTTGAAAATGTTTATTCTAAACACGCAATACATACTAAGAATTCAATGCTTTATTTTATTGACATTTTATGGTCCTATTAACTACACATTACATAACATGATACCAACCTCCTAACAAACAGCAAGACAAGCAAGACATCACGTATGTCCTACAAAAAAGGCCAAGAAAGCAAAACACGTGTGTTGTCAGTATAAGCAATACATGCATATGGAATGTGCTATTGTCATGTGTTAACTGCCCTATGTGTGACAACTGAAATAAAGGTTTTTATTTTTGTGTGTGGAGTTCTATTGGTATTTTCATTGTAGTTTACATAGGTTTTCGGGGTTTTTGTTTTTTTTAACCAGGGATCAAACTCATGACCTTGCGCTTGCCAGGCAGGCAACTTAGGCCACTGAGCTAAATCCTTGGCCCTTGTAGTTCATATAGGAATTTGTTTTTATTTTTTGGTACTAGGAATCAAGCTCAGTACCTTGTGCTTGCCAAGCAGGTGCTAGGAATTTATTCCTGTTATTTTTTTAGACTTTGTTCACCAAAACACTGTCGATGTTGAAAATTTTGATGATTTTTAATAAATACTCAATATTAATATTAAAAATTCAATCCTTTAAAAAAATAAAATTCAATCCTGTTTTTGATAGTTTTCCTGTTAAATATTCATTGTTTAATAAAACAATGAATATTTTAATAAAATTAAAATTAATAATTCATCAGTAGAAATATTCTAAAGAATAAACATGGGTATTATAATATGTCTTTAAGACAAAATTGATCTTATGCCCCAGGGACTATAAAAACAGATTTCAGCTGCCATTCATTACAGAAGAGGCAAGAACTTAAGAGATTGAGTTCAGTCAAGTTACCTAGTAAACCAAAATAAAAAATGTTACTTGTGGCAATTAATTCTGTGTCAACTTGACAGTACCCCAAGGTGTCTGAATATTTGGTAAAGGGTAAATTTCTGAGAGGGTACTTCAGCACAAGCTTAGTATTTCAATCACTAGACTAAGTACAGCCAACAGCCCTCTCTGATGTATTAAAACCTCATTCAAGAAAGACACAATTTTAGGTGGCCATGGGTAGAATTTAGGTGGCCATGGGTAGAATGTAATGGCCTAAGTGTTTGTTCCCAAAATTCACACACTGAAACTCTAACCCTCAGTGTGGCTGTAGAGATAAGACCTCAAAGCAGTAATTAAGGTTAAATGAGATCTTCCAGGGTGAGGCCCTGATCTGACAGGATGTGCACCCTTATCGTAACAGACACCAGCACACTCATTCTCTCCCTCTTCTTGATGACATGCTCTGAAGAAAGACTATGGAGCACACAGGGAAAAGGCAGCCATCTGTGCAAGCCACAAACACAGCCCTTACTTGAAACCAAATCAGCTAGAACTCTGACCATGGCTTCCACAACTGAAGCTAAATAAACTTCTATTGTTTAAGCCACCAGCTCCACTGTATTAACTTTGTTATGGCAGCCAGAACTAACATATGACCCATAGCCAAGAGCAAAGACACTTAATGGAGATCAATCATGACACAATCTAGATATCAGAATTAGCAGGCAGAAATTTTAAAGCAGGTACTGTAACTATTCTCAAGCATTTAAAGGAAATAAAACATAGCCATGCATAGTGATGCACACCTGTAATCCTAACATGCTGGGAGTCTGAGGCATAACGATTATAAATCCAACACCAATCTGGGCAATTTATCAACTTAGCAAGAATCAGTTCAAGTCCCCTACAATATTCTGTTCCCAAAACGGGAACTAACGAACATGATTCCTGCTTCTAGATCCTGCCAGATTCTCATAATATCATGTACATAAGTAGGGCTTCTTGGCCTTGACAGATTCACTGCTGAATTCCACAAGACGTTTAGAGAAGACCTAATGCCACTACTTCTCAGAATTCCATATCCAGCAAAAGTGTCCTTCAAACATGAAGGCAATGGCCAGGCATGGTGGTGCACACCTACAATCCCAGCACTCAGGAAGTTGAGGCAGGAGGATCACTGTGAGTTTGAGGATCACTGTGAGTTTGAAGGCTACAAAGTGTAGTTAAATGCCAGCCTTATCTATACAAGAGACCTTGTATCAAAAAAAAGAAGAGGCAAAATAAAGACATTTTCAGATAAATGAAAACACAGGCTCCATCATCAACAGGACTACAATAAATGCTAAAGAAAATCATTCCAGTTGAAAGAAAACAATATTAGATGAAAACCCATCTTCAGTGAGGAGGGAAGATCAGTGAACATGATAAGCATGTAAGTAAATTTATGAGAACGTTTCCCTTTTTAAAACACACACACCTATCAACAGCAAACTCACAGTGAACTGTGGAGGATGAACACGTGCACATGTGAAACATCTGAAAAGCAAAGCACGGAGGGTGGAGTGGTGGTAAATGCACGTATAGAACTGTTAGGTCTGTACATGCTACCAAAGTGGAACCACATTCTTTCAAATGTCTGCCTTCCACAGCGACTGCTGAAGCCTGAGGAGGAAGAGCAGTGGGGTAAGGAAGTAAAGCACCCCTCCATAGTCTCCCTCACCACAACTCTCACTTTCCTGAGCACTGGGGTTCTCGGCTCTGTCTTAAAGTACAGAGTCCTAACAACTAAAAGAATTCTAGCTCTACATTAAGAAAACAACAAGGTATGAATGTAGTGCTCTACATTTATTAGAAATAATTCTTCTTCTGCTACTGAGTTAAAATCTGCATTTAGTTAAGGTTCCCAACATAGCAAGTTTAGGAGCTAAGATCATTTAACACCTCATATAAGGCAAAAGTGCTTCTGGGAGACCGACCTTAATTTCCTTTATTCCTTTCTTTGCTTTCAAAGTTTCTTCAGCAGATTTCGTTTTCTCATTCTTCTTTACTGTTTCACTTACAAGCTTCTTTCCACTTGGTACAACTCCAAAGAACTTCCGAATGTCCTACGAGCAAAAAAGACTAATAAATATTATCTGCATAAAATTCTAGTTTTCAACAACAGAGCAGCCCAGCTTTACCCACACACTGCATAATTTCTCCATATCAAGAACTTTATGTATGTAGCAGCAGCATTCTTTTTTTTTTGTACCAGGAATCGAACTCATGACCTCGTGCTCACCTGGCAGGCACTTATGCCACTGAGTTACATCCCTGGCCCTGCAGCATCATTTTTTTGTATAAACGCTACCTGAAAAAAAATTATCTGAGTCAAAAAACAATTTGCTTAGTAAAAAGCAGTTTTAATTCTCAGATATGGAAAAAAAAACCCCAGGAGAAAAATAAGCAAGCCAGATTTCTCTTAATGACGGCACTGCTATAAAAAGGCAAGTCGGTCTTTATTAACACATACGCACACAGATAACCCAACATCCCAAGCAAAGTGGAGAAAAGACATAGAGCTGAAGAATGTGACCCATATCCGTGGTGTTCATACTTGAACTCATTCTTAGTATCTAGGAACCTTAAAATTATTTTCCTTTATCCCAAGTTCTGAAAAAAAAAATATGGTGCTTATTACCATAAGGTCTTTGGTATTTTGTTTTGTAGTACAAGTGATTGAACCCAAGTAGCACTGAGTTGTACAACTCCAGTCCTTTTCTTACTTTATGTTGAGATAGGGTCTCACCAAAATGCCCACACTAGCCTTAAATTTATAATTCTCCTGTCTCAGCCTCTAGAGTCACTGGGATTACGAGTTTGGACCTCCATGCCTGACGCGCCTTTTTTTTTTTTTTTTTTTTTTTTTTTTTTTTTTTTTTTTTTTTTTTAAGGAGCAGTTTATATGGCTCACAACAATGTTTACTTTAATTATGATGCCTTCTATATCAAACCACAGAATTCAAATTAATCAGCTGTCTCCACTCAGGAGGCTGAGACAGAAGAATCACTGAGACCAGCCTGGGCTGCAGCCCACACTACAGAGCAAGATCCTGTCTCAAAAAAAAAAAAAAAAAAAAACACTTCAAATTAATCAAATTAATCATACTGAAACTTCACAATGTAACTTACAATTAAAATCACTCACTTTTATTATCTTTGATATACCATACATATATGCATATATATTTTATTTATATATATAAACAGAAGTGGGGGAGAGATTCTTCCCTACCTTTCTAGAATTTATTTTTGAAGAAACTATAGTATAAAAGAAAGGGAATAGACCTAAGAATCAGAAAGCCTTGGTGTGGATCTGTGCTATAGTGCTTTCTACCTTCATGATCTTGGGAAAGTTACTTTCTCTGTGTCCATTTTCTCATAAAGAATGAGATTAATTACATCCGCCCTTTTTGAAGATTAAGGATGCATCCATCTATCACAATTTTGGCTCAGCAAAAAAACCTTCTCTTCATTTCTAAACTATTACCATTCACATCACTTCTGAAACATCTGCATTTATAAATTGCTTATACCCAAGGGTACAAAGAACACAAAATGAGAACTTAGGAACTTAATTTCAAAAAATAGCGTTCAAAAAACAGCTGAACCATTTTTCCTTTTCCTATCCTTAAGTGTATAATCCTGAATTCCCAATACTTTTCTTACAAACTATTTTTGAGAAATGACTACAAAAGTACTTTGTGAAATAGAAACAAGTTAGCAATTAAATTTTTAGATCCTAGCAGTAATTGTGACACCCTTACACTGTCAAAAATCCAAACAAGTGTGTTACATCCATAAACACAAACGGCTTTGTGGCTAAGCCAATAAAAAAGCAAACAAGGTAATAGGATATGTTAATTTAAAGAGAGAGATAGATTAAAGACCTCCTTGGAGGCTGGGGTACATGCTACCCAAGCAATGCCTTGGGTTTTATTCCCTATACTTTAGGTTGTTTTATTTTGTTTTGGTACTGGGGTTCAAACTCAAACCCAGCGCTTGCCAGACAGGCCTTTATACTGCTGAGCCAAATCCCCAGCCCCTCCCCTTAGTTTTATAACCGTTTTTGTAAATCTCCCACTATAAAAAAGTTTAAAATCCATTATTTAAATCTACAAAATATTGCTTACAGAAATATACCTCAGCTACAAAACAGTCATCCTTGTTACTCACAAAGAATTGAGTTTGAGGTGGTCAGCCATTTTATTGCTTCTAGACGAAATGAGAGTTTAATATCAGTTTCACTTTTTTGAAATTACCCCATTCAGACTTTCAGTGGCCCGCTGGAGAGAGACCCTGGCGCCTCGGGATCTCCACCATGCAGTTGACTCGGGGTGCCGGGAGAACAAGGATCTCCTCCTCTCTGAGGGGCGACTGTGAGCCTGCTGGCGCATCGTCCTGTGCCCCGTCCTGTGTCGTGTACTCCACACTTAGCAAGTGGGAGCCAGTGAACTGGACATCTTGTGAAAAGAATGGCTATGTTATTTAGTATGAGCTCCCCATATGCAAAGATATGGACAACCATTTGGAAGAAAACAAGAGACAATATGACAGATAGTGAAGATCTCTGGTTGTCTAGCTTTGAAATTTATGCTTTCTTATGTCCCATTCTGTTCTGTTTTGTTGTGTTTAATTTTACCCCCTTTAAAATAAAAATTTTTAAAAAGAAAAGAAATTACCCCATGATGCTTCAATTAAATGGGGCGATCATTTAAACACAAACAGAGAAGAAACAGGCAGAGAAAGAAAAGGTGTAACACGGAAATAGAAAGCTCCAATAAAGAAGTTAATAAAGCAAGCAGTGGTTTTCAATCTATTTTTGGACCCAAAAAACCTCAGAACAGCAAAGAGAAAGAAAACTAAAGATAACTTGGGGAATAAAACAATCGGTAACATGCACTGCTGGGTTTTGCCTTTACAAAAACCTGCGCTGTCGTTCTTCAACACTGCTGTAGTCTCTTCTCCCTAATCCTTCCCACTGGCCTTGCCTCTTTCCCTTTCTCTTTATCCCACCCCATTCCCTCAGACACCCTAGACTCTGATGGCAGCATAAGAGTTAAAGAAATTACAGCACCCTGACTGATCTATGGATCTAGTTTTAGAGAAAATTTTTCATCAGAATAAAAGCCATCAGACTTAAGTGTTTTTCAGAAAAATGTCAGCAGGTGTCTTACATAAACATTTAAGAGGCAAAAGTCAGTCTTCCAAGCTTTCATGAAACCCAGAACAAGTCTAGTAGCTAATCATACAACCAAATGATAAGTCTACACCCAATAAGTAGAAAAAGGAACAACTTTTTAAATTGGTTTTTTATAACCTTAGCAATGGGAAAGGTTTCTAAGCAGAACATCAAGCTAGAACCTAAAAGAGGCCAAGCACATGCCTGTAATTCCAGCACTATGGGAAACTGAGATAGGTGGATCACAAACTCAAGCCCAGCATGGGAAGCTTAGTGACTTAGTGAAACCCTGTATCAAAATTAAAAAATTTTAAAAGGCTGAAGTATAGCTCATGTAAAGCCCTGGGTTAAATCCCTAGTAGCACTAAAAAATAATAACAAATGAAAATTCTAAGATATTTGGGCCGAGTATGGTGGTGCACGCCTATAATCCCAGCACTCAGTAGGCTGAGGCAGAATCACTGTAAGTCTGAGGCCAGCACATATGCAGTTCAAGACCAGCCTGAACTACAGAATGAGACCCTGCCATATATATATATATATATATATATATATATATATATATATATATATATATTAGGAGGAGAACCAAAAAAGATGAATTCTTTTTTTTTTTAATGATTATGAACAAACAGGTCAATTCAAGATTCAGGCAAAGTCATATAAAAATAAGAACAGACAGTGTGAGCACACACCTTTAATTCCAGTACTCTGGGAGGCTGAGGTAGGAGAAGCATGAGTCTAAGCCCAGCCTTGCAGACTTAGCAATTTAGCAACTCATCAAGACCCTGTCTCAAAATAAAAAAGGGCTAGAGATACGTCTCAGATACCCAAAAGGCTTTGGGTTCAATCTCCAGCACTGCAACAACAAAAAATTTAGCAGAAGCAACTAATAATAATAAGTAAATTTTACACACTTACACTAACTAGATAAGATTTTTTTTTTATTTTAAAGGGGGTAAAATTAAACACAACAAAACATAAGAAAGCATAAATTTCAAAGCTAGACAACCAGAGATCTTCACTATCTGTCATATTGTCTCGTTTTCTTCCAAACAGTTGTCCATATCTTTGCATACAGGGAGCTCATACTAAATAACATAACCAATCTTTTCAAAGATGTGTAGTTCCCTGGCTCCTACTTGGGGGGGGGGCACCACCGGACGGAGGACAGGATGGCACGAGATAACGTTGATTCTCAGCTCGAGAGCCAGTAGACTCACAGTCATCCCCCAGCGAGGGGAGAAGCTCCTTGTTCTCCCAGCACCTGAGTCAACTGCACGGTGCAGGTCCCAAGGTTCCAGGGTCTCACTCTTGCAGGCTGCCGAGAGTCTGCCACACTCACAGCCGCCCCCCCAGAGAGGGGAGGAGCCTAACTAGATAAGATTTATGTCTTTGGATAATCCTGTGAGGTAGACAATTATGGTACATCCTCATTTCAGAGATAAACACATGGAACAATTAAAGCAGTCAAATGCAAGCTTCTTGCCCTTTTGCCACCTACTATGGGGCCCTTGGGACAGCTACTTCATTTCTCTGTCCCTCTGTCTTCTCCAGACCTCAAGTACTTCATAGAGTGCCAGTGAGAGTCAGAAGCAGCACAAGAAAAACCTCCATAAAGGAGACAGGACCTCCCTATTTCGCCTCTAGTTCCCAACTTGCCGGTGACTGTGTTCTCAGCACTCCTGTTAACTGTGGGCGTCTCTTCCGGGACCCCAACACAGGCCATTGTGACATGCTTCCAGGCAGGCACGGTGCCAGGGACTCGGCCCCAAGGGGACCCTCCCTTCAGAGAAAAACGTCCTCAGGAAGTCACTGTGAGACAGATGAGCAGCACACCTAAGGACAAACACAATACTGTGCATGGCCAAGGCCACCGGCAAGGCTGAAGGCAGACACCCCTCAGGAGGACATCAGAAGCAGTCGTTCAACTGGCCCTAAACATCACTAGCAGGAGATACCGATACTCATAGAAATTTAAGTTTAAAGACATTTCTTTGAATTCCATACAGCAATAGAAATTGCTTAGGAGTGCATCTCACCACTTAAACGAAGGTCTCCAGATAGGCAGACTCAATATATTCAGACAACAAACACATGAGTCTTGAATCCACTGACCTTCACAGCTGAGCTCAGAAAGAGGGGCTCTTGATTATGTACAATGAAACTGATAAGCTGTTCTTAAAGACTGTGTCCTGGGGCAGGATCCATGGCACATGCCTGTAATTCAAGAACTGTGGGAAGGTGAGACAGGAGAATCATAAATTCAAACCCAGCCTAGGCAACTTAGCAAAATCTTGTCTCCAATTTTTAAAAAAAGGGGTAGGGATATAGCTCAGTATAAGGTCCTAGGTCTGAGGAAGCAAGGAAAGGAGAGGGGAAAGAAGAGGGAAGAAAGGAAAAGGAAGGGGAGCGACCTGTGTCCTCCTCAAACCATCCCTCAGCCTCTAGCCCTCTCCTGCCCAAGGACATCCGCTCCCACAATCTGCAATCTCCACCCTCTAGAACATGAGTCTTCAGAAGAGAGGAAGTAATGGGGGAGGGGCAGGTGCCACCTACCACTCATGAAGCTAAATCAGAAGAAAACAAGGCAGAAAAATCAGCAAGCAAAAACAAGTAGACAGCTGAGCCAACAAGTAAGGAGACTGACAGACAGTGAAGGGGTAAATGAACCCTGCAATGAGAAAAGGGAGATGTAAACACAGAGCTACAAATGGGCATGTTGGTGCAAGCCTGTAACCCCAGCACTTGGGAGGCTAAGACAGGAAGATCAACGTGAGTTGCAGACCAGCCTGGGCTACAAAGTGAGCACAAAGCCAGCTTGAACTGCACAGCAAGACCCTGTCTCAAAAAGACAAAAAAAAAAAACAACACACCACAGATCTAAGTGGGGAGATGATGAGCCAGACAACTGGAAAGGGGCTGCACTGTAGCCCAAAAGCCAGTTAACTATGGAAAGCCATGGACCCACTCTCAGAAGCCACCCTGCATCTTCCTTGACCATTCCACACGCCCCAAGTACCAGTGTCTTCATCACACTACAGAATCAAATGTTACCGTCTATGACCATGGCCAAACTACTGAGATAAATCCTGATTCAGCTCGGCCCAAAGTTGAAGAGCACAGCACACAGACTTCACTAGGAGGCAGCAACCCACAACTGCCCTTGCTTGTGAACTAGATGTCAAGGAGGATGATAGTGCAATGCCGAAACAATTTCAAGAGACAGTGCAGAAAACTGCTGAACACTGGAGAAAATACAGAAAGTACAAGTGGAAACAGGAGTGGAAATTAAGGAAAAACAAAGACCACAAAGAGTTAAGAAGGCTGGAGCAGCACATGGGAGCGCCCAGGGGGAAGAAGCCAGATGACAGAAGGCGCCTTGCACAGGATCCTGCCGGAAAGCCTGGCAATTTTCCTGCAGGAATGCTGGGACAGAAGGGGGTTGCCTGGAATGGCAGGAATGCCACGCTCCATGAAATGCCTAGCAATCCAGTGATTCTTGCAGCTATGCAAGATCTCTAGCTCCGTGGCCTTCCAGGCCTCAGTCTACTAGAACCTGGCAAACACCAAAATATGCATCCTACCCAAACATGAGGACTCTCATCAACTTTACTGTTTTTAGAAGTAAAACATAATAATATCCCTCCCCCCCACCTCATTTTTATATTGTGAGACAGGGTCTCACAATGTAATCCAGGCTGGCCTTGAAATTGCTGTGTAACCCAGACTGGCCTCTAACTCGTGGCAATCCTCCTACTTTAGCCTCACAAAGGCTGAGATTACGGCATCAGCCACCATGCCCAGCCATAATGCCGTTCGGACAAAGCCCTTACTAAAGGAAAAGCAACCTCGATCAACTAATGAATAACGCAGTAATACAAAACAGTGCACCTCTGACGGGTCCTCAAGGCAGTCTATCTCTACCCCTTTGCACCAAATGCAGCTTTCTACAGTGATTTGTGATGAGGGCATTCATTTAGATCATGTTTTCCTACTATGAATTACAAACTTTATTCTTTTAAACCTCAAAAAATATTTAAAACAAGCTGTGCATGCTGACACACATCTGTAATCGTAGCACTCATGAGGGTGAAACAGGAAGATCAGAGTGAGTTCAAGCAGCCTATAAACTACATAGCAAGACCTTGTCTCAAAAAAATAAAATAACATAAAATAAAATAAGAGTAAACAGTAAAAGAATGTGTTGATTCCTAAATTTTAAAAAATAGAATTAACAGATAGTGTATTAAACCAGGTGTGGTGGCTCACGCCTGTAATCCCAGCACTTGGGAGGCAGAGGCAGGAGGATCATTAAGAGTTTGAGGCCAGTCTGGGCTACAAAGTGAGCTCAAGGCCAGCCCAAACTATATAAGGAGACTCTGTGTCAAAATCAAACAAACAAAAAAGTGTACATTAAAAGAATCTTTAATCGAGATTTTTTTTACGATGACATCAATGGTGTTTAAGAAATTTTAGGAAGATATTACACTATCACTTACTGTATATTATTTCTGAGTTAAATTACTGAAGTTGGGGCCAGGAATACAGCTCAGCAGCACAGCACCTGCCTGGCAAGTGCAAGGGCCTGAGTCTGATCCCTGGTACCAAAAAACTTACTGAAGTTGACTTTCTATATTTGGTCCTTACATTACTTGTCATAATACTGTGGCTACAGAAAACAAAAACTATTTTCATTTTTAGTATAATACTTCCTCTTCATAATTTATTTTTACTCAAACTACTTTTTTTTTTTTTTTTTTGGAAACCAGAAACACCTTCACATATAATGCTGGTGTTACTGACAGCAGAGTCTAGCACCTGCACAGGAACTTCCCTGTGGGGGATACCATGAATGGATGCAAATATGGTTTGGAAGCCCTCAGGCTAGCAACAGGCTCTAGGCAGAAAGACTTTAGGGCCACCATCTACTTCCATTCCCACATCTCTCATTTCTTCATTCACAAAATACATACTGAGAGCCTACTGGGGCCAAGAACTATCATCGGTGCTTGGGATATAAACACAACAGGAAAAAAATCTCTGTTCTCACAGAATTTCATTCCACATTCTGCTCTTAATCTTTCCATGTTTAGAAAACAAGGGTAAGCATAGGAAATAAAAACCAGATGAAATAAAGCACAAGCCAGGAACAGAACTAGAGACTAGAAACTGCTCTCCCACATTATCTGCCATCTTCTGAGCCACCTAAGAGCTCGGTCCAGGACAACGGAAGGAGCCTTTCCATTTTTAGCTGTCTGAGGGACCTGAAACCTCCTCATGTCACATCTAATATCCCTGGGCTTTAGACTCTCCCAATCCCATCTCACAGAAGTTTCAGGTACCTTAGGCTTAAAAAATAAGTTCTTTCAGTCCTGCACAGCTGGAAGAAGTGAAGCATTTCAGATGATCATGCCTGATCTAATGCTTTATTTCAGAATTTTGACATTATTAACAAAGCTGACATCCCATGGTTTTACTCATCTAAAAATCAACTTTTTGTAACTCACTTCTGTTTCAAAAAAAATCAAATTTAACCTATATGAATGAATATAAAAACAAAGTTCACACAAAAACAGACCTACAAAAGGGGGTGGAGGATTTAGCTCAGCAACATAAGCGCCTGCCTGGCAAACGCGAAGTCCTGAGTTCAATTCCCGTACCCCCCCCAAAAAAAAACCTACACCATAACATGATGAAACACTGTATTTCTCTAGGCTACCTTATTCATTGTCATGGAACATTTTAGTAACTTAGATATCAAATTATACAGAAAGGACTAAAGAAGATGTTTTTATACTGGTGTTTTACCTTCTAGTCGATTTTTTATGGGAAATTCACATTTTATTTGCACTTATTCCCTTAGCAAATATTTATAGAAAATAGCTGGACACAGTGACACATGCTTATAATGCCAGCATTCTGGTAGGCTGAGGTAGGAGCAGTCAAAGTCTGAGCCCAGCCTGTAACTTAGTGAGTTAGAAGACCCTGTTTTAAAAAATAAGAGCCAGACATGGTGGCACACGCCTGTAATCCCAGCACTCAGGAGACAGGAGGATCAAGTTTGAAGCCAACCTGGGCTACAAAATGAGTTCAAGGCCAGCCTGAACTGCATAGCAAAACCCTGTCTCAGACAAAAGATATGGGTGCATACCTGTAATCCCAGCACTTGGGAAGCTAAAGCAGGAAGACTGATGTGAGTTCAAGGCCAGCCTGAACTACACAGTGAAATTCTATCTCAAAAAGAAATTTAAAAAAAAATTTAATAAAAAATTTTTAAATTAAATATATATAATACTTTTAGCTCAGTATTTTGGAGCCAGTGTCTTTGTCACATTACAGAATCAAATGCTATTGTCTGTGACTGTGACCAGACCACTAAAACAAATCCTAATTCAGCTCAGCTGGCAAAGTGGCAAAGGACAACAGTATACTTTGTTTACTGTCAACAATTTTCCAGCTTTTCTCTTGAAATTTCTTCAACATTGCCTATCATCCTCTGAATAATCTAGTTTACAAGGAAGGAAAAAGCAACTCAGTGTAAAAGCTTTGAGTTCTATTCCCAGTAGTAGTAGTAGGAAAAAAAAATTCATGAAAAACATACCACATGCTACTTTTACCCTTGGCAGAGCTTATATCCCAGCAACAGGTCAGTCATTTACTAAAATATGCCAGTGTCCCAAGGAAACAAAACAGATGGGGCTTCTGTCCCAGTAGTTTGTACACTTTCACAGAAATATGCAAATATATTTACATATGCAGAAATATGTAAAGTGCACAAGCAGAAATAAAGATGCACACAGAACATAATATATAAGCTGGTATGTAGCTCAGAAATACACTATTTGCCAGGGATTTAGCTCAGCGGCATAAACACCTGCTGAGCAAGTTCAAGGTAGTGAGTTCAATCACTGGTACCAAAAAAATATATATTTTTTTAAAAAAAGAAATATACCATTTGCCTATAAGTCCCAAGACCCTGGGTTCGATACCCAACACCATAAAACACATACAGACACACACACACATACACACAAAACTTTTGTATGCAATTTTAGGAGTTTTCCTCAGAAGTCTATGATGAACCTCAAGTTAAAAACTTCAGATCTTCAACTCATGGCGGCACATGCCTGTCATGCTGGCACTCGAGATGCTGAGACAGGAGAATTGCCTCAATCCAGGCCAACCTAGGCTACATGGTGAGTTCAAAACCAGCCTGAACAACTATATGTAGAAAAACCATCTCAAAAAAACAAAAAACAACTTCAGATCTGCACACTCACATTGTGTGCGCTAACACACATCCACTGAACCTCAGTACAACTTAAACATATACTATTACCTCCCAAATCTTCCATCTCCACATCAGACCTCCCCTAGGCTCAATATTCAAATAGTTAAGTCTGCCAAACACAGCTCTATTCAGCTGCCCAAAGGTGCCTCCAACTCGTAATGTCCACAATTAAGTGCATCTTCTGCTGTGATCTGTTTTTCTCCCTTCATTACCAACTCCATACATAACACCACCACTTACCCAAAACAAATCTGTGGGTAATGACTTTCCGCTGCCTAACCAGCCCCCCAGCAACTCCCCTACCCACCTCCAGAATACTGGTATCTTCTCCCTCAATTCTACCTGCTTCGTGGGAACAGAGCCCTGATGCTAGATTTCATTTATTCAGTTTCTTATAGAACTTATCTGTATTATTCCATGACTTAAGGCCTTTAAAACGTCGATTTATTTAATCCATATAACAACCCATATCATTAATCCCAATTCACAGAGAAACTTGCGAACACCAATAAGATATTCTCTTAAAAAAAAAAAAAAGATATTCTCTAGTAAAAGTTCTGAAATTTAAGATGCTCTTAAATATAAACAAAAAGAAAAAAAGGAAGGAAGGAAGGAAAGAAAGAAAGAAAGAAAATGAAACTGTTTGCATTTTCCTACTTTTTTTTAATTTACACGTGCCAAAACAAAGTACCAGACTGTGTCAAGTATTCCTGAAAAAAAAGCAGTCATCTTTTTAAGTCTTTCGCCTCTACAAATGTTTTCAACATGGTGGACTGGTTGGACTCAAAGCAAGTTAGAGGAAAAAAATTTTGCAAAAATCCCTCTACACCCACAAAAATCATGATGACCTTTAGCTTTAGAAGATAAAGTACAAAAGCTGATATATATTTGCTCTAAAGTGTAAAGTATAATTGGTTATTTTTTTTTCTCTAGCTCTATTTTTTGCCACCTGTAAGGGGCTCAAACCAACATAGAAGTGACATTTGCCTATGAAAACTGTGAGGACAGGGTGGGGGTGCACCATAGTGTAGAGTGCCTGCCTCACATGCGCTGGGCTCAACCCTCCGCGCTGTAAAACAAAATGAAGTGCTCTCAGTGCTAAACTATGATGTGACAGGGAACAAATGCCATCACCTGTCCACTTGCCTTTGCAGGAAGGGTACAGGCTTGTATGCAAAATAAGTACTACAGCGCCCTGCAGAGTGACTGCCAAAATACTGTATCATGGTTTTACTTCTCTATTTTGAGACTAACAAAGAAATACTGTATAAATATTTGTTTAATATTTTTAAACAGCCGACCAAATTCATGAGCAGAAATTATCATTAACATACCTCACAAAATCTATCCAAATGTAAAAATCTTTTATCATGAAAGCCACTACAACGGAAAACTTTTTACTAAAATATAGTGATGTAGCTGGCAGCAGCACAACAAAGAAAAACTATGATATAATTTAAATCAGGTAGCCAGGTGTGGCAGCACATGCCTGTAATCCCAACACTTCAGCTGAGGCAAGATGATTGCCTGGAGTCTGAGGCCAGCCCCAGACTCAGACACTGGCCTCAGACACAGTGAGCACAAGGTCAGCCTAAGACACACAGTGAGACTCCATCTCCAAAAAAAAAAAAATTGTCATCATTTTAAAATATTTAAAAATTATATTAAGACATTGTACTTTGTTTTTTATTTTGGGGGGGGGTTTGTTTTGGTTTTTTGTCTAAGACAGGTCTCACTATGAAGTTCAGGCTGACCTTAAGTTCACTTTGTAGCCCAGGCTGGTCTCAAACTTGCATCAATCTTCCTGTCTCAGCCTCCCAAGTGCTGGATTACAGGTATGCACCACCACACCCAGCTCAAAACCTTGTACTTTGGAAGCAAAAAGTAAGCTCTTGGAAATCTTTACCCCTAAGCCTAGGAAAAAGATAGGATGTCCACTCTTGCCACTTGACTCAACATCATGAAGGTTACAGCAAAAGGAATTAGGTATGAAAATAAAAGGTACCTAGATTAGACAAGAAGTAAAACTTGTCTCTTTTCACAGATAAAAAAATCTTAAATATAGGGGCTAGCCATATGATTCAGTGGTAGAGCACTTTCCTAGCATGCACTTAAGGGGGGAAAAAAAAAACTTAACTGTCCCAGTTTGGGTCTGGTATCCCCAATCTCACACAACAGTGTTACGATGAAGCAGTGAAACTTTGAGCAGAGCCTAAAGGGAGGGAGCCAAGTCCGAGGGAGCACGTCCTTAAGAAATCACTGCAAGGGCCATCTATCCTCTCTGCTTCCCAGCTGCCAGGAAGTGAGCAGCTCTGCTGCATCCCATGCTCTCCACCTCCCCATCAAGATGTTCTGCCCCACAATGGCCCAATGCAATGCCACCAGCCAACTATAGACTGAAACCAGGACGCAAAATAAATGTCTTCCTTGTAATCTGAGTACTCACTTTGGCAGCACATATACTAAAATTGGAATGATAGAAATTAGCATGGCCCCCTTATAATTTGATTACCTTGTCTTTTGTAGTGACAGAAACCTAACCTGTGGGCTGGGGATGTAGCTCAGTGGTAGTGTGCCTGCCTAGCATGTTATGAGGCCTTGACTTCAATCTTTAGCACAGAAACAAAAAAAAGAAATCCAAATAAGTAAATTTGATAAGGATACAAAATACACAAAAATCAACTGTATTTCTATACTTTGCAATGAATGATCCAAAAGTAAATTTTCTAAAATTACATTTAAAATATTATCAAGGTGAGCCAAATACACCTCTCCACCTTTAAATATATAAAGAATTATCAAAAAAATCCAATTAAAAAAATTAAATATTTTTAAAAATTTCTTAAGAATATATCTAACAAAAGTATAAGGTCAGACAGTGTGGCACTACATGCATGTAAGCCAGCACTCTGAGAGGCTGAGGTAGAAGCAACTCAAGTTGAAGGCCAGTCTGGACTAAATAGCAAGTTCAATACCAGCCTGCACATAAATACTCTGAAAACAATAAAAGTTTTTCAAAATTAAAGAAGGAACAATAAATGGAAAGACAAACCATGTTCATGGATGAGAAGATTGAATATTAAAATGGCAATATTGCTCAAATTGATTTATAGATTCAAAATATTTCCTATCAAAATTCCAGATGATTTGGCTCATTCTAAAATTTATATGGAAATCCAAGAGACAGGACTAACAAACGATCTGAAAAAGAACAAAGCTAGGGTATTCATATTCCTGATTTCAAAATTCATTACAAAACCAAAAAGACAGTGTACAGGAGCATTAGGACAGATGTACAGACCAATGGAATAGAATTCAGAATCCAGAAAAACATTCTCACATTTACACTGAACTAAGTGTCAAAAGGGTACCAAGATAAGTCAGTAGTGGCCAGGTATGGTAGTGCCCCTGTAATCTCAGCACTCAGGAGGCTGAGGCAGGAGATCGATTCAAGTCCAAGGCCACCTGTAAATAGTGAGTTCAAGACCAGTAGTGAAATCATGTCTCAAAAAGACACACACACACACACACACACACACACACACAAAAAATACATTAGTAGGAAAAGGACAATCTTTTCAAAAATGGTGCCAAGACAACTAGATATCCACATGCATAAATTGAAGCCTCTATACTTGACACTCCATGAAAAACAGGATATGAGAAAGATAAGGGTCTCACATACATATGTATATATATATATGTGTGTGTGTATATATATATATACATATGTATGTATATATATATATACATATGTGTATATATATACACACACACACACATATATATATATATACACACACATATATATATGCTGGAAGCTATATTACTATAAGGTCACAGCACTGTTCCAGGAATATGTGTGTGTGTGTGTGTGTGTGTCCCCCGTACTGGGGACTGAACTCATGACCTTGCGCTTGCCAGGCAGGCACTTAAGCCATTGAGCTAAATCCCCAGCCCGGAATGTTTAACATAGCAAATATGATGTAAAAGGTACCCTCAGAGTGGGGCAATGAGGTGGTTCAGATCACAGCGCAGTTAAATTGATCTAGTAGATCTCAAAAAGATTGTCCCTTAAATCTAATGTGTGTTGGCTAGGGATTTAGCTCAGCAGTTCAAGCACTTGCCTGCTTAAGTGCAAGGTCATGAGTTCAATCCCCAGTTCCAAAAAAAAAAAAAAAAACCTAATGTGTGTTAATTCAACTTTACGCATATTTTCAATTATACCAGCAAAGCCAGGCGTGGTGGTGCACATTTGTAATCCCAACACTAGGGAGACTGAGGCAGGAGTATCACTTTGAGTCTGAGACCAGCCTAGGCTACACAATGAGCTCAAAACCAGCCTGAACTACACAGCAGAACGTTGTCTCAAAAAAAAAAATCTTGAAGTTAATAATTATACTACTGAACTCATTATATACATGCTGATTTTTTTTTCAGGTTTTACTTACATTTTAAAAAATCTCAGCAATCTAAATCGTTTACATGGCCTCCTTTTTATGCCTTTTTTCCTTTCACTTCTATTGTATTAATAAGTAATATACTCAGTTTCTAAATTCAGAAGTCTTCATCCTACCCCACCTTTCAGACACATAATTCCCATCTCTTCAGGCAACAAATTTATCAGCTCCATGTATCTTTTCAAAGAGAGCCTGTATCTTGACAATTGTTCCATATGATGGTATAAAACTTTTTTTCTAATGTTATACACAATTCAAAATTCCACTGTGTATCCAGGATTAGAAAGTATTTGGGGGGAAAAATACTCCCAGGGTATATTAACCTTTTGTCTATGGATTTGCTAGATGCCAGGTCAGAATTTAGCTCAGTAGCCCAGCACTTGCCTGGCAAGTATGAGGTACTAAGTTTGATTCCTGGTACCCAAAATAAAGAACCTAGGTGAATTCCTTAAAACAGTGTTACATGCCTGTACGCACTACTCAGGGCAGAAAATTTGCACATAACTCACATTATCATCAAGAACTGTGACCTAAATAGAACTATTGTCTTGTAATAACTTGTCTTGTATAACTTGTATATACAAGAACTATTGTATAACAATAGTTCTTGTCAAGAACTATTGTCATGTATAACTTGTATGCGAGGATTCAAAAAACTTTTGTAGAAAAAATAAATAAATAAATAAATAATAAAAAAACTTTTGTAGAACTGCAGTCTAGAGTTTTGCTGGACTTTTCTGTACTACAGAATAGAAGGCTTATGTAAATACAACCAATATAATACAAATTTCTTATCTACCTTATAGAACTTTTTCCAGTAACAAAGAGTAAAACTGACCAATTTGACCTGTATCTTTTCTGCAAAGAAGTCTGCTTTTCATCAGCACCATGAACAGGAAAACTGAAGAACCAAAATTAAAAAGTATCCAAGCCGGGCTTGGTGGAGCCAACTGTAATTCTAGCACTGGGGGAGACTGAGGCAGGAGGATCCTAAATTTAGGCAATTTAGCAAGATTCTGTCTCAAAATTTTAAAAAGGCTGGATGCAGCCCAGTGTAAAGGCCCTGGGCTCAATTCCCTGTGCCAAGGAAAGCAAATAGCTCTTAGGGAGGTGGTTAGTTCAGGGTGGCTTTTATCAGTATTATTTCATCTTTTTAAATAAACAAATAGGTCTGCAAAATTTCCGAACTTGCCAAAAGACTTTTTCCCTTGGAATGTTAGCAGCCTGGCAATCTTAAGAATAATTTTTTTAAAAACTATGCCTGATTAAATATTCTCTGGTTTACAGAATAGCTTAATTTGTCCTTTAAAAATACTTCAAAATATATCCACTGCTATCAATGTCTTTTTTGCCAGCTGCTAATTATTTCACTCTCAAATTTGTTTCAATGTTCTATCCAAAATTATACACTGAAGTTTTGAGAGCCGAAGTTTTTTTAACATTAGGTGATTTTTTAAAAAAAAATTAGGTAATATGACAGCTGTCAAACTTTACATGTTTCTACTCGCTATGTGTTTCTTTTCCTGGTAAACTGTATTGTCCGTTTAACTTCTACAATTTCATCTCACAAAATAAAACACCTTCTACACGCCATCCGGTCTGCACACGGCTGAGAGATTCGGGAAATGCTGATGAAAGTTGAAGGCCTAAGACAACTTACTCAAGGGAACAAAAAGTTTGCTATATTCTTCGTCCTTAGGATCCAAAGCTTGAGATCTAAGCTTTAGGAAGCTCTCAGCCTGAAGTTTGGGGCAACGCTGAACAGTAAAATAAAACTTAATGCTGCGTCCCCAAATCATCATTAGTCTTCCTTCCTCCCTTCCCCCAACAGTAGAAAAAAGCAAAGAAAAGGGACCGGCTGCACCGAAATCACTTCACAGGAGCCGCGGCCGGAGCTGGGGGTCCCGGGCAAGTTGTGCGCCCAGTGCCCGGTGCGCGGCCCCTTAGAGGCTCCGCGCCCCACCCTCCCCACCAGGAACGTCCCGTCCACACCCGGCCTGCAGAGTCTTGCATGCCCCCGACACGCACGGCCTGCCCCAGGGGCTCACCATCGCAGCCCCAGGAGGAAGGAGCAGACAGACAGGCCAGCGGGCTGGGCAATCCGTTAGCGGGACTCGGGATCCATTGGCGCCAACAACTTCTCCCGCGAAGTAGACTACTTGGGGGCGCGGCGCGCGACGATGACGTCAGGAGGCGCGCGGCCCTTCGGCCCCGCCCCAAGCGGGAGGTGCGACGTGAGAGGGAGGCTGGCGCCACGCGGCTATCCCCGAGATTGCTGCACTGTAATTGGTACCTGGGTTTGCTTCTCCGGTTTTTTGGCCCGGACACACAAGTAAGGGACGCGAGATTGGATTGCTCTTGAAGTTTAAAACCAGGATCCTGCCGACTACATGTCGGGAGGGTGCTTATCATCACCCGCATTGAGATAACTTTTTTTTTTTTTGAGAGAAGGTCTCACTATGTGGCCTAGGTTGGCTCGAATTCATGGCGATCCTCCAGCCTCAGCCTCCCTAATGCTGGGATTGCAAGCGCGCGCCACCATGCCCGGCTGAGATAACATTTTTGGTGCTGTTTTGTTTTGTTTTGTTTTTTGTTTTTGCCAGTATTAATGATAGAACTAGGGCCTTTGCATTGAGCTGTATCTCCAGCCCCTTCCCCTCTTTTCCTCCTTTTCCTTATCTTTGCAGCAGAAGTTTACCCAGTCGATAAATTGACCAAGCTGGGAGTGGTGATTTAGGCCTGTAATCCCAATCCTCTGGAGTTTGAGACAGGAGGCTTGCTGTGAGGCCAGGCTGGGCTACAAAGTGAGTTCAAGGTCAGCCTGAAATGCATAGTGAAACTGTCTCAAAAAGATAAAAATAAAATAAATTTTCCAGGCTGGCCTGGAACTTGTGATCCTCCTGCCTCAGCCTCCTAGAGTGCTGAGATTACAGCATGCACCAATACGCCCAGTTCGCTATGTATTTCTCAGTTTGGTATGCATTCCACAAAGCCATATATATAGCTACTTTATTTTTGTAGGTGCATATTTGTAGTATATTAGTCATGAGGAGCTGGTGCATGTATATAACACTAAATAGCTATTCTAAAAGGATTTTATCCGAACAGTATTTTCCCTGTGTTGTTTTGTTTTGTTTTGTTTTGTTTTGTTTTGTGTTTAACCTACTAAATTGGGTGGGAGTTTGTTTTGGTTTGGTTTGGTTTTGGTTTTGGTTTTGGTTTTGGTTTTTGCCCACTAATAAGAGAAAACCCAGTTTGATAACCACCAAGATAAAAGGCAACAATTCCAGAGCAAAAAGGACCAGTAAAATCATCTAGTAGCCATCACACAGCTCATTTGACAGCTGAAAATGTGTACTGGACATTGGGACACACACCCATTACCCAGGCTTTTGGGAGACTGAGGCAAGAAGACCACAAGTTCAAGCCTAGCATTAGTGATTTATTGAAACCAGGTCTCAAAATTTAAAAAGGGGGCTGGGGATGTCATCAGTGCAAAGGCACTGGATTCAATTTCCAGTTCTGGAAAAATAATGATGGTGCTGGTAGTGATGAAGCCCAAACAAGTTAAGGGCTATTTGTTCCAAAACTACTAGGCTAGGCTATGTGTGTATTTATTTATTTTTTCAATTTATCATAATATCTACTTAGTCTATAAAAAAATCAAGTAGATAAAATCACATTAATGAATAATCTCTACAAAATATCTTTGGAAAGCAGACTGCCTTTTTTTTTTTTTTTGGTACCAGGGATCAAACTCACAACCTGATGCTTGTCAGGCAGACACTTATGCCACTGAGCTAAATCCCCAGCCAAAGACTGTCTTTTAACAATTCATATCCTCATGTAGCCAGGCATGGTGGCACAGAAATATAATCCCAGCATTTGGGAGGCTGATGCAAGAGGATCACTTTGTGTTCAAAACCAGCCCAGGTTACATAGACATTTCAAGACCAGCCTGAACTACATAGTGAGAGCCTGTCTCAAAAAACAAAAGTTCATTTCCTCATGAAAGACCCAGGCTGTAAAAATAAAGCAGTGTGTTTAGCACAAATTAGAGCTATCTGCATTATTTTTCACACTTATTTCCATCTGCAGTCCGAAATAGGTCTTTCTGCAACATCTGAGACTTGTATTGTGGTAACCAGGGGAGACAAAGGCAGTTGCATATTCTCAAGACCAAATACAACTCAGAGGGTGACACAGTCTGTTCTCTATCCAAAGCCTAAGTTCTACCCCGTGGGAACTACTGTTGCTATAAATAATGCATGTGTAGATGGTGCAGCAAAGGCAATTGACATGATTTTGTTGCTTTGACGTCTTCTAGGCTGACCTAGTAGCCTTACAATGTTCTAGAATGGGAGACACAGGGCTGCTGAGGGGTCCCGTTAGGGGACGGTGGCTTTCTCTCAGGGTCCTGTTTGTATTTACTCAGAGGGTAACAGGAGATGTGATTCTGAATGGGTTCTGGGCAGACTCCAGATCCTTGAAATACCATGGAAGCATCTAGCTAAACATACGTGCAAGTCACAAGCCAGGCCAGGCCGTTTAGACCTCATTCCCACATCCGCCATACTAGGCCAAACCCCTCAAGGAGCCAAGGTGTGTCGGAAGCCAGGCATAGGAGGTGCAGCTGCAGATAAAAACTGATCCCAAACTGCAGTAAATGAGTTTTCTATCAGTAGGTAACAATGAATTGTGGAATAGAATGCAACTGGTTTTTTTGGAGGGGTTGTTTTTTTTTAATTTTATTTTAAAGAGAAAAAAATTAAAATTTCAAAACAATAATTGGAGGATAACAATCATTAATACACTGTATATTGTTATCTTTAAATTAGTTATCCAGAGTACAAGATATCTGCATTTAATAGTCCAAACATTAACACAAACCATTCTTTTCAATGAATTAAGAGAAATTAGTACTATAACTGTTAGGATTTTTGGGGCGATGAAACAGCAAATATGAGATAAAAGAGACCTTTATTCCCAGGGACGTGGAGAGAAGTCCACAACCACAGACAGCCTGGCCTTCTCAGGTTAGGGTACTCACATAACCTCTGGGTGGCGCCCAGGGTGGGGACAGGTAATGCACAGGTTACTGATTGGGGGTACTTTTGCGCCATTGGAAAAGGTGGCTACAGTTTGGTCCCGCCCCTTGGTCCTGCCTCCCACCACAGCTTTCCAGGGCACAACTCTTTCAATAACTACCTTAACTATCATATATATATACATATATATATATATATATATATATATATATATTCACATATTATTTCTTTCAGTTTCTCACACTGTGGAGACAATATGATGTTTACACATGCGAATCTGATTTTTTTGACATGAATATGGTCTCTAATTGTATACATTTACCTATAAACATCTCAAGCTTATCTTTCTTTGTGATTGAGTAATACTCCATTGTATAAAAATACCCCATCTTTTTTATCCATTCTTTGGTTGATGGACATTTAGGTTGTTTCAAAGATCTAGCCATTACAAATTGTGCTGCTATAAACATGAGTGCACATATATCACTATGGAATGATTTTAGTTCTTCTAGAAAAATACCCAGAAGGGGAATAGCTGGGTCAAAATAGAACCTCCAATCCTAGTTTTTTGAGAATCTCCAAACTGATTTCCAGAGTGGTTGCTCCAGTCTGCACTCCCACCAGCAGTTGAAGAAAGGTTCCTTTTTCCCCACAGCCCCTCCAGCATTTGTTATTAGTTTATTTCTTTTTAGCTGATTTCTTGATAATAGCCATAGAATGCAGTGTTTACACTGCATGTTTTAAGAGAAATCATGAGACTGTCAAAGACTTTAATGAGGAGAGTAATACCCAGACTTTGGCTGTACTTCCAAAACTTTCTCACCCATCTCTTGTTGGGTCTCTACAGTGACCGATAACAGAGCCTTCTGGAATACAAGAGCTCGTATTTATTAAACACCTATTGTAATACTTGCCAAACAAGCCACTATGGATGGTTTAATTTTCTTTTTTGAGACAAGGGCTCACTATGTATTTTAGGCTGACCTTGAACTCCCTATAGCCCAGGCTCAAGGCAGTGCTCCCGCCTCAGTCTCCTGAGTGCTGGGATTACAGTGTACACCATCAGGCCTGGCTGGACTATCCTACTTTAACCCATTTTTTTCCTCATTGAGTGTTGTAGACCCCAATTTGCAAGCAAGTAAGCTGTTATTCATGTACAGGGCCTCACTGCTAGAGTCCTTCTGAAGCCAGGGTCCCAGCCCCAGGGACAAAAGCACCACCTTGTAGAGTTGTCACAGAACTGCTCCAGACGGAGTCCTAAGAGGTTTTTCTAAGTCTGGCAACTGTTACCATCATTATTTCATGAGGCTAGATGTTACCAAGGGAGTGAATTCCAAAAATAAGCTTATCTACTCTCCAGTTTGCTTGGCAAAAAACCTGATTGGAGTCAGGCTCAGTAGCACACACCTGTAATCCCAGCACTCAGGAGGCTGAGGCAGGAGGATTGCTGCAAGTTTGAGGCCAGCTTGGGCTACAAAGTGAGTTCGAGACCAGCCTGAACCATATAATGAAACCCTACCTAAAAAATGACCAGAAAAAAAAAAAAAAGACATCTGATTGGAAGAGATTGTCAGAGCCTTTGAGAAATAATATAATCTGATAAATCCACTCCCTCGAACAGTGGTGGCAAATCTCAGGCATGCATGCCACAGTGAGCTATTTGTTGTCAAAGAAAAATGAAAAGGTTTGGCTGTTGCTGCCCTAGAGAGGCATATGTACCAGACGCATTACACAAAATTTTGATTATAATTTCAAGGGACCTAAACCAATTTACAGTGTTCTCTGTGCTATAAATCAATAAATTAGTAGATGAGACATATATAAAATGTTGGGGGAAACCAGAAGCAAGAGCGTCTCCTGAGATCCGCGCCATGCTGGACCTTAGGACGCCGAGCCAACTAGTAAGCAGCCTGCCACCCTGGAGAGTGACTGTGGTGTGAGGAGCCGCGGCCACCCCAGGGCGGGGAAACCAGAAGCAAGAGCGTCTCCTGAGATCCGCGCCATGCTGGAACTTAGGGCGCCGAGCCAACCAGTAAGCAGCCTCC
>PVJX010007216.1:0-72448 GCA_004027295.1 Dolichotis patagonum | reverse complement strand
CTAGGAAATATATTCAAATCCTACACTGTAGGAGAGATAAAAATATATTAATTCACAAATGTTGCTTCTATACTCGATACTATTATTTTAATTCACTTTTTCCCCACAAGTAGAAGAGCGAATTTTATTTCTGTAATCTTAGCTCAGAATAGTATTTCTGCCTGTGTTATAAAAAGCTACTTTAAGTCATGTGAGTTAGCGTGATGAACATATTCTGAAATAAAACAGAGTTAGTGGATGAAGTCTGAATAGGACACACTGTGCTAAGATTTGATCATCTCACCAGTGGTGTAAATATTATGAACCAAAGCCAGGAACATACGGCTTAGGACTCCAATGATACCGGCAAAGAGGTAAAATAGCTCTGTGTCTATGTGCAGCCCCAAATTAGAAGTTAGATGTCCTATTCCTCCTTGAAAAGAATACATTTCTGATCACTTTTATGAAATGTATGACAAGCAAGGTTTATTTTTTAGTGATTTTAACTTTTAGCATAGTTTGCTTGTCTAGACCTGCTTTGAAAAGCAGCCTACCTACATAATACAGAGGAAAGAACAATGTGCTCTTCTTCAGAGCTGCTCTATGTGAAAATATTGCTGAAGCAAAAACAAGTC
Source organism: Dolichotis patagonum (assembly GCA_004027295.1). Classification (NCBI taxonomy): domain Eukaryota; kingdom Metazoa; phylum Chordata; class Mammalia; order Rodentia; family Caviidae; genus Dolichotis; species Dolichotis patagonum. Next base: position 71,834 of record PVJX010007216.1, on the reverse strand, counting down.
TTTTACCAGAAATCTAACAAAAAAGTCCATATTTTTGAATAAATTATTGTAATAGTCTACTTTTATACAATAGAAAAATACATTCTTATCCTCTTCCAACTCTAGATAAACATTAAAAGGATTTGAACAAGAAATTCACAGGAAAAAATTCAAGTTTCTATTTTGTTTATATTCGTGCAGTTGCAAATCTAAAAGAAACTTATTTTTACGTTTAAAGCTTTAAAACCTTATTTTAAAGGCAGAAAGTCACTCTGTAGTGCTGAGGACTAACAGTGAATAAAAAATTCATAAGAAAGAACTTTTATGGTCAACCAAAGCCAAAAAAATCCTGTACATATCTGATAGAATTTGAAAGATACTCTAAGAGAACTATTCTTGTAACATTCCAAAAAGATGTTCCCTATGGATGCTTGCTATAGTAACTTAAGCACTTCTGTGCTTGTATTTGCTTGTGAACAAAGGTAGGGCCCATGGGGAGGACTGTGCAAGTGAGATATAAACCTCTGTCAATCTTTTTAATGCTGGACTCCATACAATTTCTTTTTTTTTTTCAGCTTTCCAGCCTTCTTACCCATACTTGATTTCTCAGGTATTAACATCTATTCCTCTTTTGTTCTTCCTTTTAATTCTGAGTCCTTATGTATTTCTTTTTCCCTCTTGATCTTTTTACTTTCCACTTCTGTTCTTATCTTAAACTATCTCTTTTTATTTTTATTTTATTTATTTATTTATTTATTGCTTTTGGTGGTGATGGTTTTGAGCCAGTTTTACTATGCAATGCAGGATGGTCTTGCATTCAATATGTAGCCCAGGCTGGCTTCCAACTTTTGGTAATTCTCAGTCTCCCAACTGCTGGGATTCTAGGTGTGTACCACCACACCTGGCTTTGTTTTATATTTTATTTCATTTTCTATCTGGATGCAACAGTTCTTCCATTCATTTTTCTCTTTTGCCTTTTTCCCTTCCTGTCTTACCCTCATTTTCTGATTTGAACAATGGGAAAAGAAACATTTCCATCTGTAAGTTAAGTGGACACAAACCTCTAGAGTAGGGTAATTGAGGCTCACATCTGTCAACATATCTTCTCCCAAAGTATCACATTTTTTCTAGCCCTGTATAACTGCTGCCCTATGCTGGCAGTGCCTATGACTCTCTCTCTCTCTCTCTCTCACACACACACACACACACACACACGCACACAATAGAGGAATCAAAACTTATAAATGTGGCTGGGTATATTAAGTAGTGTGAATTTGCTAATATACTCATTAAAGATGGCTACTTACCTGGGCTCATCTCATTAAAATTACTATTTCTGTCAAAATGAAGCATTCTAACTGTAAAGTCCATATCTAAGCCAGAATAGGTAACAGTCAGGGCCTCAAAGAAATTCAAAGGAAATGTTCAAAAGGAATCATTTCATAAATGTTATCTTCAAATCAAAAGCTAAGTCTAATACAGGTGCATTTTCTCATTTTTCACTATTTAGTTCATGTATTTTATTTTTTAAATTTATTTAAGCTTATTGGTACACTTTAGGTATACATGATAATCATATTCATTACAGGGAATTTGTACCTGTACCTGACATATCCTGATTCCTCTTTTTTCCCCATTGCCATTTCCTCCTTTTAAAGTCCTCTTCCCCTCCCCATTCACAAAGCTCTGCTTTAATTTTACCCTTCTTTTATCATTTTTTATTTCTCTTCCTTCCTTTCTCCTCTTCATCCCTTAATTCCCTTTTCCTTTTGAATGGTTTTTCCTATTTTGCAATATCTATTGGATATTTATATTTTTATTCTCATTTTCAGTTTCTCACATCAGAGAGAGAATATGATATTTACACATGTGTATACAGTTTATTTCACTTATCATTATGTTCTCAAGATCCACCCATTTAGCTACAATGTCTCAATTTTACCTTTATGTTTGAGCAATACTCCATTATGTACCTCACAAAACTAGAGATAACATTCCTAAAATTTATTTGAAATCAAAAGAGGCCTAGAATAGCAAAAGCAATTCTGGGCAACAAAGGCAAGTCAGGGAGCATCAAAATCTTTGACTTGAAACTATACTACAAAGCTACTGTAATGAAAACAGAATGGTACTGGCAAAAAAAACCTGATCTGAGGCTCAATGGAACAGATTAGAAGATGCAGAAACAACTCCAAATGCACTCAGCCACCTGATATTTGGCAAAAGAACCAACCATGTTCAATGGAATAAGGCTAGCTTTTTAAATAAATGGTGCTGGGAAAAATGGCTTTCCATATGAAAGACTAAAACCAGACCTGTGCCTATTATCATGCACTGAACTAAAATCAAAATGAATCAAAGATCTGAATATTAAAACAGAAACACTATACTGGAAGATAGAATACATAGAATTCTGGAAGACAAAGGTGTAGTCAAAGCCTTTATGAGCAAAACCCTGATTGCACAGGGAATTATCACAAAGAATCAACAACTGGGATCTCATCTTATTAAAAAGGTTTTTAACAGCAAAAGAAATCACCAAAAAAGTAAAAAGAGCTCACAGAGCAGGAAAAAACTTATGTTAGCTATTCTTTAGACAAAGTATTAATATCTAGAACACATAAAGAACTGGAAAAAAATCAGACCCTCCGTATTCAAAGACTTAATCCAGGCGAGCTAAAGATGGCAGACTGGTAAGCAGCAGGATATGGAGCCTCTCTAGGAGAGACAGCTCAGATGCCAGAATAAAACATTCTGGAGAGATCCAGACAGAGGGAGATGGATTCTCTCAACCCAGGAAGAAACTGAAGGGAAATGAGCTGCTCAAATACGAAGTCCTGGGGCTACCTTTAGAGAAGCTAAGATTAATGGTCACAGTGCTCTTGCCCAGCCACCTGAATTAGGGCCACCAAGTCTGGCCTGAGCGCCCAAACCCGTGCCGAGGCAACTGGCCTGAGCAGCCCCGCACGTGACTCACCCGGAGCTGCCCTGAAATTGCACTGCAGCCACACTGAAGTCAGAGGGCGGGGAGCCCAACAGAGAACAGAGCCAAAGAGGGACCAGCATTAACCCTCGGTGAGTGCTGGGAATAAGACCCTCCCACGGGAAAGGGGCGACCAACTGGACCACATGTTGGAGTCGAGCAGGATGGCCCCAACTGGGAACAGCAGTGGTTGCTCCCCTCCCAGAGCAGATTGGTGGGCTCTTCTTAGCTTGGGTCACACCAGGACCCAATAAGTCATCCCAAACCGATTCCCTATGCGCAGCACACACTGACACAGTGAAGGCTCCCAAAAGTTGGCTGGTCTGGGGGGGAGGGACCAGCATACACTGCCCCTGCCTGCATCTCAGTGACTGACAGCGGACTGGAGAGGGCAGAAACCCCTAGCCAGCACGCTTCAGAGGAGCTGTGACCAACAGGGAAGGGGGCTGGGAACTATACTGTACACTTGTATGGAAGGAACCAAAAACATAACAGAGAAAGAAATAAGAAAAAATACCCAGCCCGTAACCCTGAGAATATTGATCCAAGAGAGGTAAATACAAAAGAGATTGAGGGCAGCAAACATGGAACATCAAACACGGCATCAGCAGACATAAAGAGATATCTTTGAGGCCTCATAGACAAGCTCAAAACTGAAATATTAATTCAAGTTAAGCAAGATATAAGTAGATTAATAAAGGAAATGTTAAGCATCTCAAGAAGACACAGACAGAAGAATGGAGGAGCACAGAAGAAGAGTTTGATGAAAAATATAAAAAAAAAACCCTAGAATACATGAAGCAGATTCAAAGATATTACCAGGAAACTAAAAACTCCATTGAAAGCTGGCAAAACTGCTTGAAAGATACTAAGGATAGACTATCAAAACTTGAAGACAGGTTTGCAATGTGTGATCATGAAAGGAAAGAGCTCTTAAAAATAACAAGGGAACAGGCAGTAACAATACAAAGGCTAGAAGACGACAGGTGGATCTGTAACCTAAGAATAAAGAATGTGAATGAAGAAGCAGGAGTCAAAACAAAGGAAATACAAAGGCTATTCACAGAAATAATTAAGGAAAACTTCCCAAGCATAACAAAAGGAAATGATATTCAAATATATGAAGCATAGAGAACTCCAGCCACCTACAACCAAAACAGAGCTACACCCAGACACATAATAATCAAGATCCCAGAAATTCAATATAAGAACAGAATATTAAAAGCCATCAGAGAAAATAAACAGATTGACTATAAAGGAAAACCCATCAAAATCATGGCAGACTTCTTGACACACATGAACAAATCAAGAAGAGTTTGGAGTGAAGTAATCCAAGCCCTGAAAGAAAATAACTACCAGCCCAGACTGATGTATCCTGCAAAACTCTCTCTAGAAATTAATGGAGAAACAAGATGGTTTCATGACAAAGAGGAACTTGGGGAATTCGTGACCACCCATCCAACCCTACAAAAAATACTGAAGAACATTATAGAGAGAGAGAAAAAAAATACCAGGATTTCAGGAACAGTGGCAGAGAGGCCTCAATGAACAGGGCAGACAATGGAATGAAAGAAGAAAGTAGAAAACCAATGGCAGAAAAATAGCATAGCAGAAATGAGGCAGAGAAGATTGGCTGTAATCTCTAACATAGATGGCCTTGATATACTAACAAAAAGAAACACAGGCAGAGTAGATCAGGAGATAGGGTCTATTGAGATGCTCTGTATTGGAAACATAATTAACCTGAAAGAGGGTTTATGGACAGAAAGTCAGATATGAGAAAACAATGCTCTATGTGACAGGGAACCAGAGAGAAATAGGGCAACTCGACCAGCACCTGTAGATAGGTTAAAAATACATGATACTTTTGTGCAGTAGAGAACTACTCAGCTATAACAAAGGAAAACCTGGAGGCTTTTATAGGTAAAGGAATACAACTCGAGATCAAGCCCAGGAGTCAGAAGGTTCAGAACCAGTTAGGGTAAATAGCAGGTTGCTCCCCCCAATCTAAAAACTGAGGGAGTTAGTGGGACCCAAAATGTGCAGCACACCCTGTGGGAGTGAAAGGGGAGGAATTGTCTAAAAAAGGAAGGCAGAGGATATTGTTTTGTTTTGTTTTGTTTTTTTGGTACGGGGATTGAACTCATGACCTTGCGCTTGCCAGGCAGGCACTTAAGCCACTGAGCTAAATCCCCAGCCCGAAGATATTGTTAACAGGATTTAAAAATCTGTGTGACAGGATTTAAAAATCTACATTATTCTTACCACTCTGTTTAGCTGGATTATATTCCATTCCAGTTTGTCTACTTGCACTAGATTTGAGCGCACAGACAGCTATCCCAAAATAGCAGGATATATTATGATAATCATCCTTAATTTCCTATTAACTTAATCTGAAGCCCTGTATACCTTACACTGTCTTATTATGACTGATCTTATTTGAATCTGGTTTATTAGATTGCTGTTTTGTATTAACTGATTTTATTCAAATCTGTTATGATTGGTAGTAGCAAGTCTAAGTGTATAGGCAACTACACTGACGATGACAAGATTCACTAGGATACCCACTCTGGTTTGATTATTACCTGGTTTTGAAGTCTTATAATACCTCTAATATTTTGTTTTTATTAATATTGTTATATGCTGCTGCGACATCATAGTAACCATTGTAGATTACCTTATATTGTAGTTTTATATAACTTTTTCATTTCATTGTTTTCTAGGAATTTGTTTTGTCTTGTTTTGTTTTTTTCTCTAATACAGAAAGGATAGATATACATGTTGTCTTAGTTACTTTTTGCTCACTGCTGAGACAAAATACCTGCCCAAAGTTGGGAAAGGAAAGGTTTATTTCTTACAGTTTTTGGAGGTTTCAGTCCATACTCAGGGCAGGGTGGCATGGCAGGGTCACAGTTCATGGCAGCTGCAAACAGCAAGGTGGAAACCAGCAAGAGAGAAAAACCCTCCTTCTTCCTGCCATTATATCACATCCCGGCTCCACCCCTAGGAGGGTGTAGAACTGACACCACCAATCCAAGCACTAGACAATGAAGCAATCACAAATGCACAATGCAAACCATGAGGCCTGGGGGCCACCGACATAAACCATGACACATGTAGAGACTCATCCATGTGTAGAACTTATAAACAGTTTGTGAGAACCAATTACATAACGCATGATGACATGAACAACTACTTTGAAGAAAAAGAGACACTACTGTACCCAGTGGTGATTCCGTAGCCTCATGATGTAAAATCCAGCAATACTATCATTCTTTGTTCAGAGTGATTTTAGCTTGTTTTGTTTTGTTTAAGTTCAGAATACATGAAGGCATGGATAGCTGTTTTGAAGAGAATGAGAAACACTATGACAGCCATTGTTGGCTTCCCTTTTGTCTGGTCTTAAAGACCTAAAATGCTTTCCTCATCCTGTTCAGATCATTTCCATACTATGTAGTTTCATGTGAATTCTCTGTATGTGAAGATATGGACAACTATTTGGAAGAAAACAAGACACAATATGATAGATAGTGAAGATCTCTGATTGTCTTACTTTGAAATTTATGTCTCTTACATTGCTTTCTTGTGTTCTGTTTTGTTGTATTTAATTTTACTCTCTTTAATATTAAAAAAGACTTAATCCAAAAACGGTCATCTGAAGTGAATACACACTTCTCAGATGATGAAGTACAAATGGCAAATAAATCTATGAAAAAATGTTCAACATCCTGGTTATTTGAAAAATGGAATTAAAACAATGTTGAGATTCTTACTTCAGAAAGAATAGTTATTGTCAAGAAAAAAACTAATAATAAATTCTGCTGGGACCCTGGGGGAAAAGTAACCCTTCTCCACTGTTGGTTGGAGTGCAGACTTGTGCACTGTGGAAATCAGTGTAGAGATTCCTCAAAAGACTAGGAGTAGAGGTCCCATTTGAGCCAGCTATATACCTTCTTGGGATCTTCTCCAAAGAATTATACCACAGTTACACATGTGTACTCATATTTATAGTGGCACAGTTTGTAACAGCTAAATCTTAAACGTAACCCATATGCTTATCGACCAATGAATAGATAAAAAGATATTTTTTTAATGTAGCGGAGTATTACTCAGCCACAAAGAAAGATAAAATCAAGATGTTTATAGTTAAATGAATGGACTTTAAGTTAATATATTTTATATTGTGATGGGCTTTTGATATTTTTATTACTTTTTTCCTTTTTTGTCTAGATTTTTCTGAGGTTTTGATTGAACTTAGTTGTCAGTTAAGAAATAAAACAATAAGCAACTAGACAGTTAATAAACAATATGTAACATCACATTTTTCAGATGGACTTATTAGAAAGGAAGGCTTCCAAACATAGATCTCAAATTAGAACTCAGATATGTTCCTTACAGGCTTGTTAACAGAAATGGTATCCTCACTAACTTCTTACATGGTTTTCTAGCTAATCTCACAGGAGAGGTAATTCCTTACACTTGGAACTAATTCAGTAACTTGTATTAAATGAGACTACACATTTTGGTGTCTTTGGTTGACTTAAAATATGGTCTGCCATCATATAGAGTGTATTAGGCTGTTGCCAAAAAATCCAAGAAATATAAAAAATTTAGTTGTACAAAAACAAAATGAAAGAACACAAGACTGTAAATGAGCTTATAAACCATTGTGAAGTAGGGGTTTTTGAGTATGTTATTTAAAATGAAAAAATAAGAAAAGAGAAAATCGTTTGCTTAAACTACTGACAAATTTGGCTGAGAGAAACTGCAAATTCTATATACTGAAAAGAAATATTATCTAAGTTGAAAAAACCAAGATGAAATAGAAAGACTTGTAAAAAGTCAACTTTAGGGCAATTTTGTAAATATTCATTATCTTCAATGCTGTAAAAATATTTCAGGGGTGTAAACATATAAAACATTTTATTAAATTTTACAAATTTTATTAAATTGTACATTAAATTATAATTGTAATATAAGAAGTATATTGTACTACTTTACTTCAATAAGATAGGAGAGAAAAAATCTAATTTCCTCTTTTGTGAAACAGCAGAAAATCATCTCAATAAATGGACAAAGGAAAAAATATATTTCTAACAAACCTATGAAAAAGTGCTTAATTTACTTAAAGAAATGTAAAATGATATCCTAGGGTATATTCTTTTGTCTATAAAATACACTGATCCTAAAATCTTGATGATGCCAAGTAATCCAATCTTATCCACTGGAAGGCTATAACCGAGAGCAGCCACTTAGGAAGAAAATTGTCATTTCTTCAAATTAAACATACACATGCATCATCATGCATCTACTGATGGATGTGGCCTATTAAATACCTTAAAAACTGTCCCAGCTTTAGAAATGCTGGATAAACTCCAGCAAATATCTTTGAAAATGAGCGGCTGCAAGAGGAAGAGTGAACTGGAAAGGAATTGGAACCCTAGAGTGGTAAAGGCTGACGTCAAGGCTTTCTTGAAAGTATCTCAGTGCCTTAGGGCTTAGACTCCAAGGCCACACAGGGATCCTGAGCTAGGGTTTGAGTCCGTATAGGGAGGGACAGGGTGGGACACAAAACTTCTGCATATAATTAGGTCCTTGCTGGACTAAAATGTTGGTGATCTAGAAAACCTTCGTGCAGAGAGAGCAGACAAAGAAACTTGACAATCTGGCCCTTGGATTCAATGAAAACAAAACAAGACACAAGAGAACCAGACAATTCCTCTAACAAACAGAAAATGTTGATTTCATTAAGAATTTATATTGACAAGTCTGTTGTCATAGGTTGAGGTCTAAATTTATGCTCTTCGGATAACCCAGAACATTCCAATATGAGGATTTACTTTAAAATGGTCCCTGCAATAGTTTTACCTTGCTGTAGAAAAGGAGAATCACCTTTGGAACCACAATGCCCTTCCCATCTGAAGTATCTTGAACTTGATCTTATAATCTGATATTTGTAGAAAGTAAAAAAGGAAGCATTAGACTCCGAAGGACACCAGATATAAAGACACAAAGTGAGTTTGTTACCCCTGGTTTTCATCCATCTGATACCCACCTTGTGATTTTGCTGTCTAAAATTTCCTTTGAGACGTGGGTTTGTGGGAAGCCCACTTTCTGGGTCCCTTTCTGTCTCTCTTAGGCAGGAGCTCCCTCCCTTGATAGATAAATATTCCCCACTTTAACCTCCTTAGTTTCCCAGAATTCATTCTTTGATTTTGGGGAACAAGATCTTAGTGTATCAGACACCTAGAAGGTTGGGAGTTATAATATTTCCCTTACATCATTTGGAGATTCTACATCATTCCTATAACAGGTATTTTAAATTGGAAGACTTTAAAATGAAATATAATTTCTAGATATAAAAAACAGACTTTGCCATAATTGCTCAAAAATTTTAAACAGCGGATTAGATAAAATTAGAGAAATTATGAACTGAACTGTATATTTAAGATCAGTTACACAACACAGAATACAGAGAGACAAAGGAACATATGAATGAAAGGCATGTGGAGGACAAACAAAAAGTTCCAACAATCCTCTGTGGGTTCCAAAGAAAGAGAATTTACAGAATGAGGAAGAAGGAATAGGAAGCATCTTTTTTAAAAAAAAAATTTTATTTAAAGAGAAAAAAAGCAAAACAGAAAATAGGGTAGAAATAATACAGAATTTCAAACAAAAACATTAAGAAATCACTACTTGATAAATTACTTATTGTCTTCTTAGAAATAGTTGTTCATGTTACAAAATTAAGGCATACAAAGTGAACAAACAGTGAGGCTGCAAATTGTTCTGTTCAACGAGCCAACAAAAACTTGGTAATATGGTTATCAATCCCACACACTTAAGCATACATACAGTTCTATCCTTGAGAGCATTTTCTTTTCCTCCTTTTGCTTTTTAAGTACATTATCTGTTTAGTTATATCATGTTTCAGCTTGCACAGTACCTTATTGATCTGTTTTGTTGTTGTTATTTCCTTTTTAATCATCTTATACAATTCTATTGTTTTGTTTTTGAGTTTATTGTCATCCATGTCACATGGATCAGCTTTGGTGGAGTTGGGAGTTTTTGGAGGTATTTTGTTACCTTGTTTTCTCATGTTCTATTGTTTTACTTTTATTTACTTTTTATTAACTTGGAGGTAGTAATATACAACAAAAAAGGATGGAATAAAGCCAATTGAGACAGTGCGGTGAAATTGGCACAGAACATCACAGCAGGTCACCAGGAGAACAGTAATAGGCAACATTGTATATCTCGTTGTCTTCACAATAGTTGTTCTTCTACTAGGTACAGCAAAATCAAAAGAAATACACAACATTATAGAACACATCAACATAGAATATTGAATAGAGCAACACTGTTAATCAGGACAAAGCAAAATGGCGATAAAAATATCTGCCTTCAGAGATAGTAGAAGGAAATTCCCCCAATTGCTATACCACATATGGTCACCTCCCAAGAGATAACCAGATCCCTGGATCCCAATTGTTAACGGGGGGCGGGGGGGGATGGTATGGTTGATTTTAAGCCCACAACCCGGTAGGTGGCAGGCTGGTTACTGGTTGGCTCAGCACCCTAAGTTCCAACATGGCATGGATCTCAGGAGACGCTGTTGCTTTTTATTTCCCCGCCCTGGGGTGGCCACGGCTTGCCAGACCACAGTCACTTACCAGGGTGGCAGGCTAGCTGCTGGTTGGCCCAGTGCCAAGTTCCAACATGGCTCGGATCTCAGGAAACGCTGTTGCTTCTTGTGCCACAGGATAAAATGGAAACAGATTTTCGTCAGTATAAGAATGAGTAAACAAACTGTCTTGCCTAGGGGCCTCTGGCTTTTTCACATTTTGCCTTAACTTGTGATTAACCCAAGGTTCCCATCACCTCCCTCAGCAAGCTTCCAATTTCCTGAGCCTTATCATGGCTACTCCTCTGCTCCCCAGTATCCTAAATATCCCTGATGCATTTCCTTTTCACTCAGTCCACCACTGATTTAGTGGCCTTGTGGCAGGTTATCACAGTTCAAGGACCTACTTACTACACAAAGCCAGGTGTTATCAGGCTTTTCTTTTCCACCAGTAATGGTTTCCTCATTGCCAGCCCAGGAGTGATTCAGTTCTAGAACTCCATTTTAAAGTCTTTGCCCATGTACCACTTTGGATAATAACCCACGATGTGTTGGTTCCCTGGGAATAGATGATAAAATGAAAATTTGGATGCCAGGTAATTTACTTGGTGTCTTAGTTATTTTTCTGTCATTGCTGAGACAAAATACCTGACCCCCAAAATGAAGCAAGGAAAGGTTTATTTAGCTCACAGTTTGTGGAGGTTTCAGTCCGTAATCAGCTGGCTCCAAGGCGGCATGGCACTGGGGCAACACTTCAAGGCAGCATCCAGCAGAAGCAGCCAGAGCAAACAGAGGGCAGAACAAGCCTCTTCTCCTTATATTGTAAGCAGCTTACCTTCCCACCCAGAGAGGGTGTAGCACTGATACCACCTCTGTGACCTCCTCTTGCACAGTGTCTTTTTCTGTTCTGTGAAAAGGTTTGTATGACATTGGTGTTATTTCCTTAAAGATGCAGTTGAAATTACTGTTTAAACTACTAAGCATACTAATTATAAGCATCCTAATAGTATATCTATATCTATATCTATATCTATCTATATCTATATATATACTATAAGTATACTAATTATAAATTACTATTTATAATTTACATATTTTCATTTATTTTAAGACATCATTTTAAAGTAAGGAATAGAGAAGGAAGAGGGAGTGGTCAAGGAGAAAAGAAGAGCTGGAGATATAGCTTAGTGGTTTAGCAACTGCCCAGCAAGCACAAGGTCTTGAGTTTGATCCCTGGTACGAGAGAGAGAGACAGAGACAGAGAAAGAGAGAAAGAGAGACAGAGACAGAGAGAGACAGAGACAGAGAGACAGAGAGAGACAGACAGACAGAGAGAGAGAGAAGAGGAAAAGAGGGAGGACACGGAGATGATCTTGATTTAGCTCAAATGATGATCTCAGGTACAATTTGCAAGTGCCCTTGGCAAAGAGACCTGGCCACACTGGGTAAAGTGACAGTAGGCAGTGCTGAAACGTTACCTTTCATTACATCTGTAAATCTGCCTGTTTGATTATTAACTCATTTGATAGTGAAGAGAAGGGTGAAATCCCACCGTGGATCACTGACACGAGGTAAGTGATCTGAATCTGAACGAGGTAAGAAACTAGCTGGCCTGACTCACTGACTGGAGACTGCTTCCAGGTCCTTCATAGAAAGGTAGAAACCAGGCAAAGCCCAAGTTGAAAATACAGAGCAGTGAAAATACAGTGATTTCAACTGCATCTTTAAGGAAATAACACCAATGTCATACAAACCCTTGCACAGAACAGAAAAAGACTAGTATAATTCTCATGCCAAAAATCTATCAAGGACATCACATCAATAGGAACTTGGAAATCAGTCTGTTCAGTGATTAATGATGGAAAACTGTAGAGGGAGTATTAATAAAGATAATTCAACAACATTTAAAAAGAAAATACATCATAGCCAAGTGACATATTTCAGGCATGCCAGAGTGGTTTATCACTTTCAGAACTGAATCTGATTCATCATGTCAACAAAAATTATATAATCATATTGATAAATTCAGCAGCCTTGATAAATTCAGATGGCATTCATAAAAATATAACAATTCATGCCAAAGTAGAATTTGAAAAGAGACCTAATGAAGCATTAGAGACATCATGAAATGTACTAAAAATGACCATTTGACTAGTTCTCTTCAACATTGTACTAAATATTCTATACAGTGTAAGAAAGCAAATGAAATTAGAAAAAGACTAAGAAAAGTAGGAACTAAACAGTGTCTTAAAATAAGACTAAACTATAAGGTTCCAGAGATCATATGGATAAATTGTTAAAATTAATACAAAGGTATTAGATAGGCATAGGACGTAAGTTCAATATGCAAAACTCAATTTTACAACTGAAGCCCAGGACAAGTAACCCAAAAATAAATTTTAAAGTAAGGTCATTTTCAGTGGTACTAAAATTTACCAAACAGAAATAAATCAAATGATCTTCACACACAGCGATTCAAAGCTACTGCTGAAAGTTAAGAATATGAAGTGATTCACCATGGTCACAGATTATAGACATTATATTGTAAACATATATCAATTGCATGTAACATATCACCTCCTCATTTAGTGACTTAAGTAATGAGTGTCATAGTGCATGAGTCTACTGGTATGTGGGAATTTCTGTTGATCTAGGTCACGCTCAGCTCAGTTTAACTGCTCTAATATGCGTGCATGAGAACGTGGTGGATCCACCTGTCCAAAACAGCTTCACTTACATACTGGACAGATGTTTGCTTATAACTATTGGCAACAGATTTTGTAGGGACATTTGTCTGCCATAATCAAGCAGGCTATCTAACTGTTCATATGGTGGCTTGGCAGATCTCTAAAGAGTAAAAAGTGCTTCTTGAAGCCTAACCATGATATTAAGAAATGTTACTTTCACTCTATTTTATCATCAAAAACCAAGTCATAAGGTCATACCAGAATCAAGTATTATTTATAGCTTGATAGTTTCATTGCAAAGGGATGATTTCAAGAAAGGATGAGAAATTGTGGGTATTTTTCTTAATTTAAAAGGTATTCTTTCTTTCCAAATTTAATAATACCTTCAAAGCAATCCAATAAAATTTCTTTTGTGTGGAAAATGACAAGCATATTCTAAGTTTCTCCTCGAAATACAAAGATTCAAGAATAACCAAGGCAGTCTTAGGAAGAGGAAAGAAGATGGATGTCTACACTAATAAATAAGAGGAACTATCTAAAGTTGTTATGATTTAGATCATCAATGTTCCCCCAAAATCCTACGTTTTCAGAGTTGGGGTGATTGGGTCAAGAGATGCTGTACTTACTGGTGGATTCGTTTATTGTTGAAGACATGGCTAAAAGTGCTATTAGGAGGTGCTTCCAGTTGGGGGTGCATCACTGGGGACCTGGCCCGAAAGTGTGGATTCTGGTACTGGGCTCTTTCCTTCCTTATCTGCTTCTTGGCTTCCACGGGTTGAGAAGCTTTCCTCTGCCATTCCCTTCCACCATGTCATTTCTACCTTGAAACCAACCTACCACAGACCAAATCCTCTGAAAAGTGAACCTTTCCTCATTTAAGTTGCTGGTTTTGGACACTTTGTCCCATTAATGGGAAAGTAACTAATAGAGTCATGTAAATTAAGATTTTTGTATTGGTGCAAAGACATTCACTGTCTGCTTTTTAGTAAGGTGGTTATGCAAGGCATTATGGAAATTTAAACTTTCTAACTCTAGGTTGATTGACTACTGACATAAAATGAGCATTGTAATATAGATAAAAAACAAAATAAAAGATAATAGGAAGTAGGAGAGTTCTTTTTCAAATAGTAAGGGGATCAAGAGATGGAAAGAGGGAGAGGGGAGGAACAGGGGATGAAAACATAATTGAGATATGTTTTGTACATGGAACTCCCCACAAGCAATGCATTATTATGTCATGCAAACATGTTCTAATAAAAAATAAAAACTGGGAAAAAATGAGCAGTGATCTTTTCTTATGTTCCAGACACATACACAACCAATCCAGTAGACTTCAGTGATAAGTACAGAAAGTAAACAATACAATTCTTTGGAAAAAGTATTCGAAAAGTTGTTATGCTCTAGGAATGGATGAGCAGTTCTTTAAAAGGAAACTATAAGAATGTTAACCATAATTGAAATTTAGTCTATTTGAACATTAAGAATTTCTGTTCATCCAATGACACCATTAACAATGTGAAAAGGTGAACACTGAAAGATCTGTTCAACTCAGAAGCACAAAGAACCAAAAATGAACATGTAAGAGAACTAAAGGGAGATTTCATAAAAGGCAGAAATCTATATTATTTGCACATAAAATGTATATAAAACCTTATTTCTTGATAAAGAAATGCAAATTTAAGCCAAACACCAAAACACCAAAATGACTAAGGCAGAAAGGATAGAAAGTTCCCAGGATTGGTGAGGATATAAAACACACAACCCTTTTATAATGTCCAACAGGAGCATCAGTTATGTAATTATTTTGGCAAGCAAAGCTGTATTTGATTCAGAGCAAGGAATTCTACTTCCAGGTATCTACCTAATAGAAATACCTATGGTTAATCACTAAATACATGCATAAGAAGGTAGGTGACAACTTAATTCATAACAACCCTGAACTGACGATTATACAAATATCCATATCCTATCATAACAAAGTGTCGGTCTATAGTCCACGAGGTCATCTCGCAACCAAATGACTTAGTGCTCAGCTCCAAGGCGGAGTGGCAAGTGTGAACAACACCATGATATCACAATGTTTCCCACTCTAAGTTATTTTGACCCTCATTTACAGCCAGTGTAGGTCACAGTGGTTTCACCCCATATAATTTATGGAAAATACTCTTAACTATGGTTTGGTGGCTATTTGCCAACAGCTACCTAATGCTGTGCTGGTCTTTTGGGAATTTGTCCTAGACTGTGGTCCTGTCTTTTATTGGCTACCATTAATAATGGCTCAATAGATCCTTTTAATTTAGAGATTCCTTGGTTTCTAGAATTTGGGTTAACACCATTCATATACAGTTCCACAAAGACAAAGTTAAATAACAATGTTGAAGGATAGAATAGTGGTCATCTTTGGGAGAATTGTGCCCCCAAGAAGGGCTCTACAGTGGTGATAAAACTGAATGTGTTGCAGAGGGCTAGAATTCTAGGAGAAAAATAGGGGGTAAATGGCAACAATACTTAGAAATACCCACATTATTTTAGCATAGGAAGTAGAATAGCCAAGAATTTGGGATGTGTAAACCAGTTCATTTCTCAGATATCAATTTATGAAGTCATACAACTTTGTATGATGGTAACATCTGCAGGTCCCACTCACCTTGTTGTTTGATGCAGTCACCGGTCACTCCCCAATATCATATTTGTCAGCTCTGGAGTCTCAGTTTAATATCCTCTGTCTTTTCTGGGATTTGCATTACCACTTTCTGTAATTATTTCCAAATAAACCTCATTAGACAACTTTAAGCCATAATTCCCAGTAGGAGAAATTGCATTTTTTATTCATCATTTTTTCCACAATTTAATGGGAAAGTTTTAAACTTTTTTTTTTTTTGCCCTAGGGAAATAGGCAGATGAGTTTACAGCCATGTGCTGAAATACTCAGGTTTTAGTCCTAAAAATGAAAAAACTCAGAGTGCTTGGCCCAAGAAGAAAGGCTTTTCCTGTCTCAACAAGCGACAAATACAGTGGGTCACAGCTGGAACTGTGGCAATGATGCTGTTGCGTTCTCTGTCTCCTTGGATAAAATCTACTTACATAAACAAGGGAACATTTGTTTTATTTACCTTTGAATATTTAATTAAGGAATAAAGAACCATTTGAATCTGAATGGCGCACATCTTAGATCTGGGAGAAGGAAGCGCTCAAGGCCGGAAGCCAAGCACATGGGGTTTACACACAGATGCTTAAGGACAGGGGTCACAGGTAAAATTTATTTTCAGTGGCCATTAGAACTTCCAAAACTAGATGTCACTTTAGTGTGCATGCCTGTGTATATATGTGTAGCTGATAAAAGTTATTTCAGTTGAAATTAGATGGCCTAAAAAGTATTTTAAAAGAGTTTCTATAAATTAACTCAGTCAACAGCCATTCCTGAACAGCATATACTGCTTTCCTTGTTCTCACTGGATATTTAAATGGGATGTTAAATATGTTTTGAGAAGCCGTACGTGTATCACAGAGGATCTACCTTTGATTGGGTCTCATTCAGTGTTTTCATTATGAAGAATGTAGAATGCACTGAAATGTAAAATACAAGAGACAAGAACTTTGATCAGTTTACCACTGCATGCTCATGGTCCAGAATAGCACACAGTGAGCGCTCAATAAAAATTGGATAATCCCATTCTACTTCCTTCCAGTGAAGCAGTTCTAACTTTCCTCCAAGATTATGAAGCTGCACTAGGCATAGCCTCCTTTCATTGGTTCAGCTTCTTATAATTGCTTAAGAGAAGTAACACGGGGCAAACCAATTTTTATGGCCCTTATCATTTCTGCCCATCTTCTGTTGGTCAGAGCTCACACACATGTCAATAATTACCTGTAAGTGACACTGAAAACTAGTCTGCCTGTGTGTTCAGAGAAAAGAGGAAATGGTTTGCTTAGCTACTCATCAGTCTCTGTCAGTGAGATTATTGGCTTTTATATTACTGAAAAGATTGAACTTCTAATTTTCTAATAGCAAGGAACGCTTTGATGAACATTTGTTATTGTTAAGCATTCTCTCTTGAAACTGTCTCTTTGATTTTCAAGATCTCATTTTTTATCCTCTTCTCCTTCTTTTCTCCTCAGTTGTTCATTGTAGATTTCTTTGATGACTTTTTTTTATCCTCCCAAAGAGGCAAAGTCATGATTCCAAAGGGCTCCATCATCATCTTTCTGATCTTTTCATGCTAAATATAATGCTTAGGATTTCTTAAAGAAAGTCTTGCTGTAGCATTTCTCTTATATTTTGATGATTTTCAATTTTAATCTACAACTCTGCTGAATTTTGGGCCCACATGTCCAATGGCCTAATAAATATTTCAATTTGGAAGCCCTACAGGCACTTCAAATCAATCACATTGAAAAATTAATCGTTAGTTTCCAGCTGACTCCTGTATCATATATCTTGGTGAATGGGACTCTGCATTGTAATTTTGCATTTTTTCTTCTCATTCACTCTTCGGTGTGTATAATCAATTCAGTTATGGCATTCCATAATTCTAACTTCTAATATCTTGGTATCAATCATCTCTGATGTCAGTTTCTTGCTGGGCTTTTAAATCTTTGCTAAATAATTGCTCACTAGACCTGAATATTATTTGCCTTCAACTCATTTCCACAGTAACAGTTATAGGGAAGTGGCAGACAAATTTCAAGGCAGAGCAAGTAGAAAGGAACTAGTTGGGATGCATCATCTACAGGATGCAGTGGCGTACTCTGGAGAGAAGACTAAGGGCTGGAAACCTGTTGGTACCGATAAAGGGCAGAACCGTGCCCAGGAAGAGAAGATGGCCTGCATATTGGACCTCGGCACAGAATTCCATTCTCTGAACAGGGATGGACAACGATTTGGGCTAGGAACTGAAGTGATGAGACAGAGCCCTAGTAGTTCATCTAAGGACAGAAATGTTGGAGCCATACAGACACTG
This sequence comes from Dolichotis patagonum, assembly GCA_004027295.1. Classification (NCBI taxonomy): domain Eukaryota; kingdom Metazoa; phylum Chordata; class Mammalia; order Rodentia; family Caviidae; genus Dolichotis; species Dolichotis patagonum. The sequence continues at coordinate 53,600 of PVJX010007216.1, read as the reverse complement.
GTTACAGTAGCAACCAAAACTGAATGACTCAAATGCAAGACTGGGTTGTAATCCATGAAGGATTTTTTTTAGAGAAGCATCTAGCCAATTCTGCTAATTGGCCAGTGTGAGAAGCAGCAAGTGGAAGTTTCAGAGGGGCCACTGTTTGCTCACTCAGAGAATTGTTTTTCTATCTTTTAAGATACCTGAATTGCATAGCAAAGGAATCGTGAATGAGTTCCCAGCCTTTGAAATGATTCAAACTCATCCGCAGGAGCTGCCTAAAGCCATTCCGTAGGCTATTTCTGCTTTCCATAGCTGAGGGGACTAGATGACAACCAAGCTCCTTGTCACTCTTAAGTTCAGTGTTAGAGTTTATCTATGTGTCACTCTCAAATTCCTCCAGTCAGCTGATATTAATTTGCACAAATTCTCCTTGTGTTGCATCCTGTTCCCTTCAAGTAGTAGTTTTCACTTAAATCCTATTAATGTCGTCTTAACTTTCAGTTAATCAACAAATGCATTTTCTTAGTTTCCTCTTCCCTATGCCCTTCTCATTGAATTGAGCTGCCAGGTAACCTAAGCAGTTAGACCTGCTGTTTGACTGGGAGGTCTTTAAATGGAAAAGGAAAGATGTAGGCAACTAGGAGCACAGCGATTCATTCCCAAGATTCAGCTTTGGCGGACAGAGATGCATAAAACTTGTCCTTCCTGGGAAGAATAAAGCCAAGCTGCAGGGATGGAAGCGCTAACTCTGGAAGCTTCTAGCTGAGAAGGCTGCGCTTCTTAGCTTTGTTGTCAAATGTAACATTTGGAAGTGGTAAATCATCCCAGGAGCCAGTGTGCCTGGCAACCATGTTCCTGCCTAGGTTTCTGGCAATCCAAGCTGTGGCTTCATTGCCTCACGCAGTTCTGATGGGGACATGTGAGCCATCCGTGACTGATCATTTTGGGAAAACCTGTCAGAAAACAGAAAGTTTCCTTACTTTCTCTCGCTATAATGAAGTGAGCAGAAGCTGAATGAAATAAAGTTGTCTCATTTATTATACAGATGACTCACATGCTTTCTGACTCATGCCAGTAAAATCACTCTGCCACTAGGAGAAATATGCCAGGGCTGAAGACAAATTGTGCTCTCAGAGCAGTTCTGCCCCCTCCCCCCAACTTCCTCCTTTTCTTCCCCAGGCCTCGATATTGTGATGATGTTCAGACTTGCCCTTCTGCCTTGGAGCTGGGGCACTAAGTCATTTAGTTGCAAGATGACTTTGCAGGCTCTAGACAGACCCTTTGGGATGGGATGCTGTTAATCAGCCTGGCCCGTGACATCATTAACAGCTCCTGCATAAAAGTAACACATTACGACTTTGTCATGCTCACAATTTAAAAAGCTCCCGTTCTCTCCATCCATCAGGTAAAGCAAAGATACAGTGGAAACCTGTACTGTCAGAACAGATGCCTTTATAATTGTGCTGCTATGAAGAATGCGCTGCCACGCTCTGTCTTTTGTCTCCTTCCCATCTGTTTTTTGTCTGGTTGGAGCTGCAGCCATCTTCTCCTTAGCTCGGTTTTAAAATTCAATGTGATAGAGGCACTGCCAAGAGTTTGACTAAAAGCAGAATGTACTTGTATGATGTCATTGTAATTTTTTTTTCCCATGACATGCTCTGGGAATTTATATTCAACTGGAAAAAATTCGCTTGGGTTTGCTTTTCTAGAAGATGTGTCATAATATATGTCTAAGTTCATACTAAAATCTCAAACTAATCGTACGTTCCTATTTGATGATAATGGTTTACATCTATTGAGATTTCTTGGGAAGTGAAACTACATATAAGCAGAGTTTTACTTTATCCGTTGGTTTTTTAGTAAATTTTTAATAGAAATAATAAAGTAAAATCTTGTTCTCCATGTGGTTTTTCTTTTTCTTTTTTCTTTTAATTCATCTAGAGATCTGGCCACAGGAAAATTAAGTGATCTTTCAAAGGTTATGGGGCAAAAAGGACATTGACCTGGGGTCAGGAGCTCGCTTCTGATGTTCTAACAAACAGTGAATCCCATGTGATATTTATTCTTATTACTTAAGGAAAGTATTCTACTTCTTCGTGAACTTTGCATTCTCCTCTTGAAAAACGGAAGATATCTCTGTCTGCCTATTTACTATTACTGGAGCACTTCTCTTTCCATTCACTGTCTTGTCCATCTCTCCCCTCTTTATGGGTTCTTTAAGGAAATAGAAAGCAAGGAAACATCTATTTAAGTTGACACTCATTATCTTGCAGGCTTAAGTTATGCACAAAGTGTCATTTTTTCTTTTAAGGTGAACTGAGCTATATTTTTTAGAGACAATTCTAGGATAAGTTAAATTTAGATTGGTTGCTAAGGTAAATTAGATATGATTACTTGCTGACCTTCAACTTATCCAACGAAATCCTACCATATCTGAAGTTTCAAAAAAAAAAAAGATACATTCTATTGGAATCAGTTTCTGTGTGTTTTTTTCAGGAACTAAGACTTCTCTAAAAAAGAAGCCAGATAATTTCCTGTTAAGAAATTTTTATGCATGTTTGCATGGTAGTGATATGTAATTAGAAACTTTTTCAACTGTTACTCTTTCAATACAACATTCTTCCATTCTCTGTGCATGCTAGAAGACTTTTGCTTTTGTTTTTGTTTTATTTTTATGGGCTGGGAATGAAACTACAGTCTCATATATGCAAGGCAACTGCTTTACCCCTGTCCCACTTATATTGGGAATTTCTGAACTAAAAAGTTCTTCCAGTAGTTAGTTGAGAATCATTTCTAAAAATCACTACTTAAAGGAAGTGTATGGAGAGTTTGGAGCAAAAAAATTATATTTTTGGTGTCAGATGAGATTTTTTGAATAAATTCTTGCTGCCTTTGAAAATAATGAAAAGAACTAAACTGTGAGCTTCCTAAGGGTAGGGACTGAGAGGTTTTTTTTTAAATGTATTCTTATTGCCTAGCATAGTGCAAAGTTCAGTGTTTGTTGTAATAACAGTAAACGAGAGGATATCTGACAATTTTGGATTACCTTGTGTATGAGAATGCTTACTCAAAGAAAGAAAATTAAAATCTGTTCCAATCCATATAAAATGGCACATTTTCCTTAAATGGCCTATGCTTTCTTTTTGAAATAACTTTAGTCACCAGTGGAGCCTCACTGAAAATACTGTGTACTTATATTTTTCCAAAGGATAGATAACAAAGCCAGAACCATAGAGTATCTGTTGTATCTGTCTCAGAAGGAAGAATCTCCACCCAGAGCTCTGCAGCTTTTCCACATTTAAACCTCAGGGCATGAAGGCCGAAGGAAAAAGTGTGTCCGCAGCACGAGCAGCCCACCATCTCCAGGTCCTCCTCATGCGAGGTGCTGATTGAAGCCACCCCCACTAATGTGCTTTCTAGGGCAGGCTCAGAGGCTCAGAGGGGAGGTGGCACGGGCATGGCCAGACCTTCTGCAGCAGGAAGTGGCATCCCTGCCATCTTTTGTTTGGATAATCTGCACGTTCTAGTCTCTTTGCCGTTGGACATGGGAAATACTAGAACACAGGAGCACAGAACTCCAAGGACTGTCAAAGACAGTGGGCCGGTTGAGGACTGAGTCCTGTCTAACACGCATCATAGCCTAGAAGAGTTTTCAGGTGATACATAGTCTAACACGGTTTGTTTGATGAGCGTGTAGCACCTCACCTGGGTGAGGAGATTAGGTTCAGCAACCAGCCTTCCCTGTAGGAGGGGCGAGATGGCTCCTGGTTGAAGCTCTGACACCTGGTTCCTGCAGTAGGTAGAGACCACCTCCTGACCTTAGCTGCGAACCGCCTGTCTATTCCCTTGTGGCCCTTTCAAACTCTGTTAAGTTGGCAGCCCAACAGAAGAAGGAAACTTGCCGCAGAGTGAACTGCGTGTCCAGGAGGCTGCAGTAAAATCTTCAGTGTGCAATGGTGGCATCTGCCTGATTATTTGTCTCCGAGCTCCAGGAAACTGTCAAGTGGGCCATTTGGGGATGAGGAGCATCAAAACAACACTTTTGCCGCTGTTTTAGGGTCTGTGGATTGTTAACGGGGTGGCACCTCCGCGCTGTCACATAATTCTGCCTGCAGCACCTCGTGCTCAGAAAGGCCAGTGCTAGAGAAAGAGCAGGGCCGCAGGGGAGTGTCAGGGACCCACGGCTACATGTGGGGGTTAATGTAGGGCTGGGAATGAAACCTGTTTCATAAACTGAGTCTGTAGAAATAAAAAAAAATGAGTATAGTTAAGTGATCTAATTTAGAAAGGATGGATGCTTTGACAATCAAATTCTCCTTGATGCAAAAATTCCAAGCATTTGGAGTATTAGCCAGCATTTAATCTGTGTGTGTGTGTGTGTGTGTGTGTGTGTGTGTGTCTATTTGAAGGGAAAAGAAAATACAATTTAAACATGAAAGCTCTTTTTGTTCTGTGATAGCCCCCCACCCCCAGTTTAGAAGTGAAAGCAATATCATTTGATGTTTTTGTTGTTAAGTAGCAAGGTGATTTGGTCCAAGTGGCGAGTGCCTGTACGAGGATTTTTGTTTTAAAATTTTGTTTTTAGTAGGAGAACGAAACTGCATCATTCATGTCAGCCAATAATTCACGTGTTTCTGGAGCAGAGTGTCACTTTGCTGTCCAGACTAGCTTTGAACTCACTCTGACCTGGAACTCTCAAACCTCCTGTTTCAATCTCTCGAGTGTAATAATTCACACTAGCATTCTGCAACCAACCTGCCTTTGTGCATTTAGGATGCTCTAATAGAATCCCTGAGACTGGGTTTACTTAAACGAAAAGCACAAACAATTATTTGTCCTAGCTATGGGAGGTACAAGCACTTGGTCTGGTGAGAGTATTCTTGTCACGCCCTCACATGACCGACACAGCAGAGCAAGCTAAGTGCTGCTCCAAGCCTCTTTTATAGGGACCTTTATCCTGTTTATGGGGATGAACTTTTGATGGACAAACTGGCTCTTAAAATCTTCACATCTTACTTCTGAAGTATCTCCCTGGAAATGCCTGAATTTACCTGCAGTGTGCCCATCTACCCCGGATTAATTTTCTTTGTGCACGCATACAAAATATATCCATTCCGCCCCAAAGGCCTGTCACCCTAATCCGGTTCCAGCACCAACTTTGAAAATTGACACCAGTGTCATTTATAGGAATCTGAATCCTGTTAACAAGAAAAGGGCTCCCATGCACTAACCGACTACCAGCTCGGAGACAGTTTGGAGAACCTTTGAACCATCACACACACCTGCCCTTGCATCCCGCCTGCCACCCCCATGCACATACCTGTGCCAGGCACCCAGCCATACTGCAGCGACTCACACCAACCCCTGACAGGTGTGTCCAAACCAAGGCCTGCGCACCTCCCGTGACTGTCTGACTCAGCCAGGAAAATGAAGCGGCTACAGTATTTCAACCTGCCTCTGGGTGCGCACGTGCCTCTGCAGACAGGTGTTTGCTTTTATTAAGAAGACAACTTATGTATGTGGCCTCACACAATGGCTTCTCTCGCAGCATAGCCCACACACGCCAGAAAGCTGGAACCTATGCGGGTCTTCCTTGCTTTTTCTGGGTTGCCTTCTCTGGCCACATTTCTGAGCGATTCAAGCCATTCTCTGCTTGCCGTGGGCAGCGGGAGTGTGGCCTCTGTCTAGAGTCTCCTTTAGATTGAAGGTGTTAACTCTTTCCCTCCACAGCATCTGGTCCTTGGCTGTATTTGGCCCACTATGGTTTTATTCTTTGGCTTCACTGAGTTGGATTGGATAGAATTACGCCATGTTTGGGTCCTCAGAACCCAACTCCTGACTCAAGTACAGTCCCAGCACCGGGAGAAGCTCTTCCTGGAGAGTTCATTATTTATTTCATGTTTCCCCCAGCACCTCAACATGCTGTTTTAAGCCCCCTTATGAATGAATAACCAGGTTTCTAAATTTAATTTAATTTAATTTAATTTAATTTAATTTAATTTTTTGTCTTTTTGAGGCGGGGTTTCACTATGCAGTTCTGGCTGGCCTGGAACTCACTTCGTAGCTCAAGTTGGCCTTGAACTGGTAGTGGTGATCCTCCTGCCTCAGCCTCCCAAGTGCTGGGATTACATGCATGCACCACCATGCCTAACTGGCCAGGCATTTTTATCCTAAAAGAATGACCAAAGGTAACCAGAATATCAACTTTAACTCCATTACCCACGTAGTGGTCTTTTTAAATGTCTCCCTCTGGGGGAGTAAGTTAAAAGCAATTACTGAGGAGAAGAGTCAGGGTAAGAAGTGTAACTTTCTTCAGGGAGTCCATGAGATCAAAACTGATTAGTATTTAATAGTCCTAAATTAGTACTAATTAATTTAATAGTCCTGCAATGTTACTGCTCCTTCGCTCTTTGTTTCTTCGTGTACTGGAATTTTCCGGAGCTGCACAATGTGTGAGGAGGCCATTGCTCTGACAGTAAGCTTGCTTATGGGTGTGCATTTCTGGGTCTCCATCATTTTTATTTTTCAGTATGTGAAATCTCTGTGACTGATACCTGTAGAAGTGAGTACACTGTAGGACCCTCAGCGATTGTTAAGGGATAAATGAATCCTGAGACAAGAGTCTGAGAGTTTCTCATCTAGGTCATCAAAATACATCCTTTGCTACTTATACTGTGAGAACCAACAAGATAAATTATTTCTCAGTGTCTCTGCTCTACAGATTTTGATTACTATTAAACTGAGGAAAAGCTCTGCTGCTTTGCTTTTCCTTTAGGGAAACAATAAGACTTCTCAATGAGATGAAATCAGGTAAACTCTACGATGTTTTAAAGATACACAAGAAACTATACAAAAGAAAAGAGAAACAGATAGGGGAAAGGGAAAGGAAGGAGGGAAAAAGGAAAAATGCATACATGACATAGTTAAGATAGTCATACAGCTAGTCTCTCTTAGTTCACTGAAAAGAAAAGTTTGTGCTAATATTGTTTAAACAATATCTTGTAATATCTTGTACCTTGAGTAACTACTATGAAGGTAACAATATGCAATATGTTAATTATTGTCAGTCTCCTATTAGCGTGTTTTAAAACTCTGCTTTATTTTTATTTCTATTTCTTCTCTTTAAAATAAAAAAAAGATGCATACACAATTTAAAGTAACAAGAGTGCAACTTTAAATATCAAATTGCTCGACCTTTGGCAATTTTTGTAAATTGTGGGTAATCTCTCCCTGCTTCAATTTCCTCCTCTATGAAACTCATTATTTCAGCTACGTCCATTGTGAAATGAGATAACACACTGGAGGCGCTTAGAGCACTGCCTAATATATGGTGGCATTCAACAAATGTTAACAATTACTTACAACCATTATTTCTATCCGTTTAACTAAAAGGTAGCAAGACATCAAATTTAGAATTGGTGTCTAAATTTTTCTTCTGTGGTGCATACATGTCATAAGTGATAAGATTTCCTTCTTTTTGAGGGCAGAATAGTACCCACATAATCTCACGTTATGTTTAGCCATTCATCTGTTAATGATACTTATGTTGGTTAATTATTTGGGAAATGATGAATGCACAAGATGACATTTAATTACATATGTATATTTTCTATGCATTCCAATTTGAGAAATGTTTTAATTCGGTAAGTAGTTAGAATGAAGATTTTAGCTGTTTTTCAGTTCTTTGGTCAGATTAGTTGGGAATAACAAAATTCAAAGGACTATATTGAAAAGAGATACTATAAGATTAATAAAGAGATAATATAAGAATATGGACAGGAAACTGAGAGCTGAAACTTCTGGCTACTCACTGATTGGGCTGTTTATTTTAAGCCCAGAAAAAGAGTTACAAGTAGAAGTGCCTACCATGCATCATCCTCAATTGTTTGGAATTATTATTAAGGTCCAAAATGCCCTTCTCAATTATGAATAATCACTTTTAGTTCAATGTATAGTGCTAAAGTTGGTGTTAAAATCCATAGCAATACAGACAAACAACTTTCTGCTTCTAAACCAGGTTCGGTTTGCTGAGGATAATGATTTGTGACATGAACTTGAAGAAGCTGCTATAATTGACATAGTCCAAAGTAGCAATTTGATTATAGTACTCGCAACTGCAGGTTGTTTTAAACTAATTCCATCTGGAACTTGGGGGATGATGTCATAGTGTCTTGCTCTGTAGATCACCCCTGTGTACAAATAAAAAGCAATGGTCCCTGGCCTGTTACATGTGAAGATCCAGTTGGACAATCTGGAGGCCTTCACGTTTAGAGAAGTCGTAATTCAAATGGGGCAGGGGAATACCGAGGTTGTGCTGGGCTGGAGTGTGTCCATGGCCCTGGACTACCCGACTTTTTCCTTCATCTGGTCTCTACAGAGGAAAATTCAAGTCAAAATAAATATTATTTATTTGGTATTTTTCCAAACTATAGTGAGTTTGTTGGCCCAGTGACTAGTCCTTTGCTTAGGCTGTGCAGGCTTCAGTATTAGAATGAACACCAATAAAAACACCTATGTTTGCCCAATTCCAAGCTCCAATTGGAATTTGTGCTATTATATGATTTATAAAAGTAACTCCCAATTCAGAATAAATTAATCAGTGGAAATCAGAAGGGAGATCGGCACTGATTAGGCAGCAACTGTGGCCACCAGTCCAGGGCTTTCTTAGCTGGCTCTCCTTTCTCCAGGGGCTGTCAAGCTGGGTGGGAGACGACAGTTGTTCCTTTCCAGATAGAAAGGAGTCTGGGAAACGAGCTGCTGTGCTGCCCAGCATTGTAGTGCGCTGAAGACCGGAGGAGCTGCCAGTCAGCCTGCCCCTCTGCTAGTGGATCTCTGCTCCAAAATGTGGGTGTGATTGTGAACTGTGATATGTCAGTGCGGCTTGAGTGAGAACCGCCCAGCAGATCTGTAAATTCTGGGTGTGTTTGTGGATCTGTAAATTCTGGTTGTGAGTGACAGGCCAGCAAACCGAGGCAAGGATATCTACCCTGGGTGTGGAGAGCACCAGCCAATAAGCTTATAGCTTGGATAGAATAAAAAGAGACGGAAGAAGGAAGGAAATGCTTTTTTTTTTTTTTTGAGCTCCAGTCTCTGCCATTGCCTTTGGTTTCCAGTTTCCTCAGTCCTGCACAGATTTTTCAGTTTTCTAGTGCAAACTTGCACTGGTGGCTCCACAGTGAGCTTCCAGGCCTTTGACCTTCAGCTGCTTCTGAACCCTCTGGCTCTTCAGCAATTGTGGATTCCTCCACTTCTGATCCTGCATTTGTCCACTGTGACCCTTCTGTTGCTGATCTTGTAAGCCTAGCTCATAAACCACTTTGTATAATTATACATGTGTTTGTATTGGCTCTGTGCTCTAGGGAACCCTAATAATATAGCAGGCTGATAAAATGTTAACTCACCCAGAACACATCAGCATTTCTCCCTGTGACTGCAGGAAGGAGAAGTTGGCAGGAAGCTCTGAGCATCTTGTTAACCAATAAATGTAATGAATCTGTGTTAGTTTGTATGCTATAAAAATTCCATACACAGAGTGCCTCATAAACAACAGGAATTTACTCCTCACGGCTCTGGAGATTGGCAAACCCAAGATCAAGGCTCTGAAAGATAGAGATTTCTACCCATGAGTTTTGAGGAGACACCAATATTGAGACCAGTTTATAATGCATACCACTAGGATCACAACATAAATTCAAAATAATTAGGCATACTAAAAATGGCCCCAAACTGACAAAAAAATCACTCAATAAATAAAGGTCTAATAAATTAACCTCACCAGTTTACTGATTCCTTGCATATCACAAGAAAGAATTTTCTCCAAAACACCTTCAGAATCCATAGATGATACTATGCATGCCTTTTACTTTTAACTAATGATTGCAAAATCTAAATGTCTCTTAAAATTTTCCTTGTATTGGTCTTGTTTGTTTGAATCCGCAAACATCTCGAGTCAATTTTTCTAGGATTGATCTCATGACTGTCTTCCAAACCACTGCTTCTATTTTATATCTTCAATTTAAGCTTCACTAAGTAGATGACTCCGAGCTCTCTAGGCTGACACTGCTCCCATTTTCCCGGTGTAGTGATGTGTATGCTACCATTTTACATCTTATTGACAATCTCCATATCGTTCTCCAGCTTTACTCTCAGTGTAAGTGTTCCTTTTCTTTCATGCAGACCGTCTCCTGATAAATATTGTTTTCCTCCAGAGTGTCCTCAAAAATTCCACCTCGCAGTCATGTCTTCATGACAAAAATTCTTCAGTGATTTTCTTAGTGTTAGCAAGGAAAAACGATAAGTAAATCAGCATTCATCAAACACTTACCAAATGTTAGGTGCTGTGCTAGAAATGGGAATTATTCCATTTTGTCTAATCTTCATAATCATTCTGGGAACAAGTATAATAGTCCACTGTGCAGGTGAGGAAATTGAGTTTTAGAGCAGTACAGTAACTTAGCTTGGGTCGCTCAGTTTGTAAATGGAAATGTCAAGATTTGCGCCTAAAAGGAATCTTCCTTCCTGATTCTCTTGTATGTTTCGGTTGTGCCCACAGAGTCTACCAAATTCTCTTGCGACTCTAGGTTTTAGTATCTACTTTGCAGATACTAGGTTTTAGTATCCTTTTCTTTGCAGGTTTCACACTTTCCACAGCTCCACTGCAAGGCTTCCTTCAGAACAAAACTCCTCTTTTAAATCTGTCCTGATTCTCCCAGGTTTCTACTACACTATGTCTATGCCCTCATTACTGGAAGGAAAAATGCTTTCCTCGAATGCTTTGTGCATTTCCTGTGTGATCCCTACTTTCTGAGCAGCCTGGGAACTCTGTGGGAGGAGGGTGTGGAGGTTTTCAGCAGAAGTATGGAGAATGGATACATGGCTGCTGGGTGAAAGAATTGTAGCCTCATAGTTTGGTCAATTCTGCTGAACTTCAGTGTAAGCAAACCTGTGCCTTTTGTCTTTCCCATTAGGCTATAAGATTCATGACAAGGATGCATGTGGTCTGCTCACAGTGTGTCACCTGTATTTAAAACTGTGCCAGCCTGACCAAAAGAAATCATTTGAGAAGTATGGGTCAAATCAATCTCACCAGTTTACTGATACCCTGCATCTCCTATAAGAAGAAAGTATTTTCTCCAAAGCACATTTTTGCCCCTTTAGGTTGGTTTGGTTTGTTAAAAATTTTCAGTGCCAAATATGCCTTTGGTACCATGCTAGGTAACAGAAATAAAAAAAAAAGATAAGAAATTCTTCATTTAAGGAGTCTACATTTTAATAGGTGGCTATTGATTGTGCCAATATAGCTTTCAGGAGAGGTATTAATCACATAAATAAGTAGTTGTCTGTCATTATGCTAATATTTGGTTTCACCAAATTTCTCCTGCCTTTCATGGATTAGGCAATGGTCCCCCTCAGGAGTGACTTATATGGCAGAGTAGTAGTTAGTCAATAAAAAGGAGAAGGTGGTGACTGCCTTGCAGCAGAATATAGCTCACACAATTTCTATCATGTGAATCCATAAGAATCTTGAAAGGCTTGAAGTTTTGAAAAGAAGATTTTTTTTTAAAGTATGAGATATTTGCATATTTATTTTCTGGATAGATAAGTGTTATAGAGCGCTCTTGAAATGTCTGAAGCAAACATTTAAATGAGTTATCCACCAAATCATTTTTTAAAAATCTTTGCCTATGATTGCCCTCTAGTAAAATTTCTAAAAATCATGAGCAAGAGGACATTGGTTAGCTTCATGATGTTTGATCTTAAGCATTATTTCATAAGGCAGGAAAAATGAGTGAATGTTTGGTGTTAAATAAAAGCTATAATGAAGGAAATGTTAGAATTATTAAGGAAATTTTAGGACTAGTTTTAAGAGAAAAAAATAGCACTTTATTTCAACACAAGAATACAGAAACAAGCTGTACTCATATAATGCAACCTTCTCAATCCATGGTTAAGTAACAGTGCAGGTTGCTTACACACCACTGCTGCAGCACCAGTTCTATACTGTGCTTGGTCTTTGGCAACACTAAATTGCAAGCTACTCCTGGGCAAGAGACCTAGCTCTTCAAAAATGTTGGTTGAATGGTAGTTCAATATAAAATTTAAATCCATGTTTCCAAAACCTTTCAAGAAAGTAGCACATTTCTGAGTGTCAACTTCTTTAGGAAGTATGGACCTCAAACTTTCCCTCTTTTGCTCAGTTTTCTTGGTGTGTGCATTTGTTCTTTGAGTGCTCCTTCCTTTGCAGGCAGATCCAGGATAAAAAAGTTCCAACTTCCATTCTCACCACTAAAGCTGCAGTGGCGCCGGTGCGCGTGTGTCAGCTTAACTTGGGAACGTCCCAAACTGCTGGCAGTGTTGTAGCTTTATAATGAAAATCAATGAGTTAAATTGGCTAGAGCAAATAAAGCGACCGAGGGTAATGCTGAGTGGCAGAAAGAGAGAAAACCCTGCAATTTACGAACCACGAGAGCCACGGCAGTTGGCTGGGCACAGCCGTGTGATGAGATGCTTTAGACTGTTAATTGCGTGTTGGAAACCGGGTGGCCTAGGACTGTGTTGTTTTCTCTAGTGACGTTCTAAGGCGGGCTTCTTATTGAATATTTTGCCTGGGTGAAAAATCAAGATCTCATTCAAATTAGAGTGATAGAGAAAGCCATTTACAAAAGATGCTTAGGAGACTGAGCAGAGCAAGTAACTAGAGCACTTCCGTACAGAAGTTTCATTTCCAGCAGATTGAAAAACAAATCGATTGCTTATTAGCGGTGTAGCTCTGTCAGGGAGGGGTTCTTGATGCTGTTGTCAGAAATGTATTCAGGAACTGATCTGATAAATACAAAGCTCAATAAGGGTCTTTACCATTGGATACTCAGAAACAAAAGACAGGTAGATGTCTTCACTCACAGTCAGTATTCTACTTAGAAGTTTATAAGGGATTATGTGGTTATGGGGTTCAGGTTTGCAAAGACAGGATTTCCAAGGGCTTCTACGAGTGGTTGCTTCTGTTGCTGTGGTATGAGTATGTCCTTCAAATGTTCATGTGCTGGAAGTTTAATTCCCAACTGATACATTATTAATGGTATTTTTGGAGGCGGGACCTTTGGGAGGTAGCAGTTAGATTAGATGGGGAGTGGAGGTTGTGCCTGCCCCTGCGCCCTGCCCCACCCATAATGATGTTTGTGGCTTTGTAAGAAAAGGAAGAGAGTTCTAGCCAGCTCGAGCGGGTGATGTCCACTGCCATGTTATATATAGTGCAGCATGAAGGCCGTCACAGATACCAGTGCCATGCTCTGGGACCTCCCAGCCTCCAGATTTGAGAATTAAATAAACTATCCATTCTTTAGCAATTACCTCCTTTCAGATATTTTGATATAACTACAGAAAACAGACTAAGTGTGATGTCAGAGATATCCAGCTTGACTGCAGCCTGTTACTGGTAAAGCTAATGACTGATGTTCTCTGAGGCGAACAACACATCCACACTCATTGCCATTGCTCAGGTTCAATGGCAAATTCTGAAAAGCCCTGTGACAATCAATGGTGAGCAGTAAATGAACCCCATGATGCTAATTTTAATTCTGAGAGCTACTGGGACTATGTCAGGCTGCAAAACATTTAAAGAATTATACGCAGATATGCAGTTACACTCCATCGAAGGCTACGAGATAGAGAGCCAGCAAACTGCCATGATACCTGGATGCAAATCAGAGGGTACCCAGAAAGGATCTGGAAATGACAGAATGGAAAAGAAGCCTGACTACCATATGGTGCATATCTTACCCTATTCTGGCTTCTAGAAGAATGAAGTGTGGGGAGTTAACTTACACAGTTCTTATGTAATATGCAAAGAGCCAGTGGCCCCAAGCTGGAAGAACACCTCTTGGTAGTGGAGATGGCTTCATTCAGCAGTGTCCTCTCATGGGGCAGGACCCAGACCCATGCCCACCTGTTGATTTACCACCTCAGCCTTAGTGTTCTTTACTTGTAGGAACCCAGGCTCAGAGACGCCAGAAATGTGTTTGTCTGGTCATGTGTTCTGATAAATCTGCAAATGTAAGGTATTTAAACTTTAAACTAAAACTGGTTAAGGATCTTTTCAATTTCCATTCTAACTTTCCCTTCCTCACACTTGCCTTAAAGCCATGGGGCACTGCAGTGGCCGTGGGTACCTTAGGGATCTGCTTCTAGGAATATTGACCTGTGGAAGCATTTAGTTGCTTATCAGTGGGACATATTTGGTGGCTAGCACCGTGATGGGGAACAGTCAGTTAACTGTATGATAGTGCTGTCATCATGGGCAGGGTGGGGCCAAGGGGTTACCAGAGGCCAGCTTCATGGGCCTGGAACCTGCATGACTTAGGTGATACGTAGTACCTGGAGGGGCCCTGGATTGTCATAACTTTCTTGAAATTCTTAATGTTTTTTGAACAAGAGTTTCTAGGCATTATGTAGCCAGTTTGGGCTGCAAAAGTTCCCCTTAAGCACAGTTGTAAGGCTGTAGAATGTGTCCCACACTCAGCTTGCGCTTGGAATTATTCAGGACAGAAGATGACTCTATAAGTAGTTGACTAATTCAGCATTTTTCAATAATTAACAGGTTTTCTTTTTAAATTTATCATGTTGATGGTTAAGCACAGATGTAGCTTTGGATTTCCTTTAAATTTCTTTCCAATCTAATGGGACTGTCTGCTCATAATAAGATAGTTCAAAACTTATTTCATGAGTAAAGTGATATATCAAGTTATCTAAAGTAAAATTTCAAAGACTTACAAAGAAAATTTGAATGTGATGCACACTGTGGAGGGAGAGAACCAGGGGCCTCACCAGGAGGTGATCCCTGCCTGGAAGGCCAGTCTGCGCCATTCCAGAACTGCAGGGCTGGGGATGGGGGAAGATTCAGGCCTCACTAGGAAGTGATCCCTGCCAGGAAACCATATCATCTTTGTTGTTTTGTTGGGCTGGGTTTTTGTTCTCTTTTTTTTTGTTTGTTTGATTATGTTAAATCTGATGGCAGGAGCAGCTATTTGAAAGATAACAAGACATATTATGGTAGCCATTTTTTATTTACTAGTGGCCTGTTTTGAAGTCCTTTACTGTTCACGGTTTTATTTTTATTGTTTTATTCTATTCTGTTCTGTTGGATTTTTACTGTTTCCGAAAGTATCTGCAGCTATTTTGAAGACAATAAAAGGCATTATGATAACTATTATTGTTTTCATAAGGTTTTGAAGTCCTATATCACACTGGTTTATTTTTTATTGATTTTCTTCTGTTTTATCTTATTTTCAAATAAAAAAAGAAATTTGAATGTAAAAGAGATATAAAAATTTCAAAACTGTTAGGGTCAATTATATTATTTTCATTGAGAATGTGAAAAACGAAAAGTTTCAATAAAAATAGTAAAAGAGTATACATCCCTAGTTTTGAATGATGTGATTCTCATCTTAAAATTGATTTACTAAATATATCTGGAAAACTTAGATAAATAAGAAAATCAATAGAAATTACTTGGGCATTTAGAAATTAATGGGAAGAAAATGATTTTCAGATAATAAAGCAGTGTTTCATTAAGAAAAAAGAAAAATATTGCACAAAGTAATGAATAAGCTCTGGATTTAATAATCCAATCTTTGAATAAAAACAAACTACCTGTATAATCATATATGATTGCATATTATATATAGTATATGTGATAGCTCGGACCCCGGAATAACATCCATGGAAGTGAGGAATTAAATTTGGGGAGCAAAGGCTTTATTTTCAGGCCTGGCGACGCAGCCTCCTCAGGATCAACCCGAAGACTGCCTGCCTCACAGCTAAGGGAAGTGGCTATTAAAGCTAAAAACCACAGGAATGCTGTTACTGTTGACACAGCCAAATAGCAGTTGGGCCATACAAAACTTCCCGTAATTTTCTTTGAGGTTAAGCATTTTTACAGAACAGCACTATTAGCACATTTTATGATAGACCACCTGGTAGGGAAGGGGGTCACCCGAAACTGAAACCCAAAGCCTTTATGGCCTTTCGGGAAATTGAAACTTAACCTAGATAGATGGGGGGGGGGGCAATGCGGCACGTACAGAACAGACAATGAGGCGCATGGGTTAGGGCTTAGGCTATAACAGTATACATATATAATAAAAACTTACGTGATGATAACAATATAAATAGTGAACCTGAAGGATGCTTATTTAAACTTACCAACTTAGTAAAACTTTGGTAAAGCTTTCCAGAAGGAAGACTAAATTAAAGTTTTTTCTTGCTTTTAGAAAATTTTACAAAATGCTATATTATTATATAAAGAGACTGTCAGAGGGATAATAGGTAGAAATGTGGATAAAATTATTACAAACATATGTTAATAAGTCAATTAGTAAACCACATTATCCTATTTCTCCTGATTTTTGTGATATCTGTGGTTGTGTGTCACTTAAAACTTGCAAATTTTTATGACCCCCTTTTTCATTTTAAGTAAATATTTACCTCTGAAAAATCTAATTTAATATTTGTAATTTTGTATTATTTTCAAATGTTTCCTCCCTTAACTTTAAAATGTCTGGGTCTCACAAAAGTTGGCTTTGCATTACTTGCTAAGCAAGGTAGTGAAGAAAAGAAAGGATTTGGTTTGTTTTTCTGATCCTATAGCCAGTGGTTTAAAGTGATAGTCTGACCTTAAACTTAACAAAGATCGTATAGAGACTTTCTAGTTGTAAATTAAAAAGTTTCCCAGAAGAGAAGCATTGATTCTTTCCACTAACTTGCTTTCTTGAACTTTAGGAGTTTTCTAGGGAATTAAGGATTTGTCAATATACCAAACCTTTGTAAATGAGTGAAGGCTTCGAGACTTACAAGTGATAAGGCATATAATAACTATAAAAATCATTTAATCCAAATCCTTCTTTATAAATGAGGAAAATAAAGTCTAGAAATACCATGCTATTTTGACCAATTGAGGAGGTGGTGCTGGAAAGTAGGTTAACTCTTCCTGATTCACTTCAGCAAGGGAATGGTTATCACCCTGTGAGGTCTTAGAGATTCAACTGTAACCAGAACAGACAGTCTCTGGGGAGCCCAGATTCTAGTAAGGAAGGCAGCAAGAAGAGTAATGCATATTAAGTACTGTCATAGAGATTTCAACCTTTATTCCCCCAAGCCCAGTGCCTGACCTCTTCACGGTAGACCTTTGTAAAAGAGACCATTATCTTGTGATGATTTTGAATTATAGTCTGGAAAACTCTTTATCATCGTTCTAGGACAGCAGAATGCCAAGTACTCCACATTCACTGACAACTGGTGACCAAGCCCTATGTCTTGTGTCTTGTTTATTGAGAGATTTTACAGGGTTAGGGTTATGTTGGAAACTTCTAAATGAAATTTTGTATAACCCTGGATTTCTGATAGATTCTTGAAAGTATAAAATTGACAATGTATACCACAAATATTTTCTTTTTAATGGTCTTAAATAAAGCTAAAATTCATAAGACATTGTAAATGAAATTAATATTGCCATCGGTGTTTGTGTAGACAAGAAAGAGTGGGCTGTAAGTCAGAAAGCTGTAACTATAGAACCTACAAATAAAGACAGAGCAACTGAGAGACCCTGCATTAGTCCTAGAGAGAGATAGTGCTACCTAGAGTGGCTGGTGGCAGTGACTGAAAGGTTCTTGCCCTTGTATAAATTACTGTACAATTATGGCGGTGGTCTAACGTGGAGGAAGGCCAAAGCAGGAATTCTTACCACATCCTGCTTCTTCTTCAGCCCTAATTGCAACTCCCCCTCCTGTTTGCACACACAGAGAATTCCAATCGGTTCCTCCCACGTCATCAATATCTGCCCCATGAACCACTTCCATCAGAGGTCCTCTAACCCTCTGCCTCTCTGTATCTGGGTGAAGGAGACAGCCCGGCCGCCACGGGTTGTGAGCTCCTCTCCATGTCCTCAAATCAACTGTTTGTTTTTGTACTATTTGCTTCTCTATTGCACTAGAATACTCTAACATTATGGTGCTGTGACTTGGATGGCAGAGCGCTAGCTCCTGGGAGTCACTCCCAGTAGGAGCTCCCTGCCTATGAACCACCTTTCCTTCCTCCGGGACTGTTTACTTGCCGCTGCTAATTCGCATGCAACAGCGACCTTCCTCCCTCATCACAGGTGAGCTGCTGTCTGGGGTTTTCTGTTTCTGTTCCTAAAATTCACAAGCTGGCATCAAAAAACCTATACATTGCCACCCGTGGACAGAGATAGCAGTTTTAATGCCCCTTAGGCTGTACAGCCTGAGGCAAAACTGTTCTTTTTATTCCCTGGGATTTGCCCCTTACTCTGCAGTGATGGCCGATGAGAACGGGTGTTGGGACCTTGCATGTCACACTTTCAAAACAGGTGACAACCTCTTTTTATAGGTGTGATCCACGACAGCTTCCACCTTCCTTGGGGGAGAGCTAAAGCTCTTATGTTCCCAAGTCAAAGTTGTTCTCTCAGCTCACTTATAATTTGTTCATGGGGACCATTTCCTGTCCCCAAAAAACACATCTCTGAGATGCCTGGTTCATAATCTTGGTGCTCTTGGCCTCAAGAAGGCTATAAAAACCCAAAAGGCTGATCTTTTATTTATACTTTTGTCACAATGGTGGCAAGTTGGCATAAATCCTTCATTTTTAGGCCTTTTTCTCTTTGAGGACATGTCCTTCTCTCACTCTATAATGACCCAAATACTTCTGGCTCGCTGTGCTCCACCAGGAATCCTCCTTCCTTCCCCACTAGACCCCTTAGATGATGCATCTCCTGTCTTTATGGCTCCTCCCCCATATCTCCAAGACCAAACCCCACAGCTTACTCAGCAAGAGGTTCCTGTGTCTCCTGAGCTGTCCTTTTCTCCTTCCTCACCCCCAGTAGCCTCTAAACCTCCCTTAGTTTCTCTCCCCAGTCTCAGATTTCTCACTCCCCTCCACCTGAGCCATCTATTCTGTCAGATGGCTCTTCTTTTTCCCCTCCCCTACTCCTGCATCGCCATTTTCCCCACCGGCTCACCATACTTGGTCTTGTGCATTTCAGCCACCTAGTAGGCCATGTGGTATTTGACAGCCATCTTGTGATCCCATACCACATGGTTCTCAGTAGCCATCTTGCTGCAGCTTACATGGAGGTCAGCTGCCATCTTGCGGCCCTCCACCACTTGACAGTGCACCAATCTTGTGACAGGTCACAGGATCAATGGCCTCCATCTTGTGGTCCCTCATCATGCAACAAGCAGCAGCCATCTTGTTGTGGGTCACATGATGACCAGTCGCCATCTTGTGCTTCCTCATATGTCACCAGCAGCAGCTATCTTACTGTGGGTCAGGTGGTAATCAGTCAACATCTTGTGTTTCCCTGTCACATGACGACAAGTGACTGTTTTGTAGTCAATCATCAGGTAATTGCCTACATACTCCTCCTGGGCAGTTGGCTACTTGGTGGCCATCTATACCTCCCACTCCATAGTCTTCCAAGCCTCAGTCCCTATTCCCCCTTCAGGAACAGGCTGATCCTGAGGGACTAGTTCATATTCATGTTCTTTTTTTCTCCTTGCTGATTTATCTCAGAGTAACCATAAATTAGGTTCCTTTTCTGATATTCTTATTTCAAGAGATCTCTATTAATTAATCTACAAAAAGGTTCACACTAGTCTATTTATTATAGTTCAAATTGGCCAAATATATTTCAGTGCACTCTGATTTTGTAAGATATTTGTCAGTCTGTATATCTGTTGTCTGTTTGTCCAGTACGTTTATACTGTACAGATTGTCTGTCCATGTATGTCCATTTGTCTGCTCTATAAAGAGCTGTTCCTTTTTATTTGAGCTCAACAATCTCTTTTCCTTTTTCTTTTATATTTTCAGATCATTTAATCAAGGTTTATTTGGGTTATAGATTTAAAAAGCATGCTTCCACCTAGGTTGCCAGCTGATCAAAATGATGCTAAAACTGGTTAAACGAAATCCCTTGAGGTGAGGAGAGATTGGACAAGACTGCAATTGATGAATAAGAAAGTGGCCACCTGGTAACTTTAACCAGCTCTTATTCATTAATTGGAGGCCCCAATAATCTCCATAGCCTATGGAAGACACCCCAACTAAAGTTCATATGACTAAGACAATTCATTGTTGCTGATCTGATGGTATATTCATGCCTTCAGATATAAAGTTGGGATTGTTTATGATGATAAATATTTTCTTTCAGATCCAGACATCTGCCTTTTTCTTGTGCTCCAGCCAAGAGATTCAAATCAAACCAACATGAGGTCACCAGTCAAATAATAATTTTTAAACAAAAATTTATGTAATGTATATGTTATACTTAGAGATGCTTAAATATTGAGCCGTCCAAACAATGTCATAAATTTCTTCAGTTCTCAAATGTTAAAATACCCATGGCTAATAGAAAATAGTAGTTCCATTTAATGTTCTATGTTAAGCTTACTGCATTTACTACACTGTACTGTTATCAATCTTTTCTTCTTGGATGTTCAACATCTAAAAGTAAGAGATAATTATAAATTCATTTTAGATTGCTTTTACTGGGATCCACCAGATCTTTTCCAGAAAAAGGTTATATGACACATATCAAGGCCATAATTATACTCAACTGGCCTTTAATGACATCGCAGCTGATCTCTCTCCTAAATAAAAAAGGTAAAATTAATAAAACTGGCCATCCTCCAAAATCAGATGACATTAGACATTTTAAAAACACAGGAGGTACTTATACAACTGAAAACCTAAATGTGTGTATGAAAAATGAATGACATGTCAGTTTCTAAAATTCCCTGGACCTTATCCTTATCCTCCTTATGGGAAGCCACTACTAAAATTATACTCATAAATATCCTGTTGATTCTATTATTTGGCTCCTCCATACTTAATTGATTCTTTGTCTTTGTCTCCTATAGACTTAAAGCAGTAACACCTACTGCTTGGAGTTGAAAAGTTGAAATGTCTACTATCTATTTGAGGGCCAATAGTCAAAAGCTCTGTAGAGTATCTCTGACTGCCGTTCAACAGCTTCAACCCCCTTCAGCCTGAAGAACCCAGATCGGTCATTGTCTATTACCCCTCATGGCAGTTTGGGTTACTTCTTCAGAGGAAAATGCTACAGGCAGCTAAGTCAGTTAAAAATATTATAGGCAGTCAGACAGGGCTAGGGCCTCAAAGTAGCCAGCATGGAGGACCGGATGTCTTGTGACCATGGAGGAGACATACTTCCCACTGTGGGCCAGATCCTAAGACAAAAGACTAAACTTGGCCCTCAAACCCCACAGAGAGACCTTAATATGGCTTTTCATATTTTCAAAAACAGAGATAAAAATCAAAAGAAAAAAAATAACAATCTGATCTAGCAGTGACACTTGGAGCTCTAAGACAGGTAAACTGAGACAAGGTGGAATTACCTGAGCCCCTCCCAGACCATGCTTCAAGTGTGACAAAAAGGACACTGGGAAAGAGAATGTCCCTACTGCAATCTCAAAGGCCATTGGAAGAGTGACTGTCCTAGCCGCCAGAGAGCGGGTAAGCCGTCCTCTAACTCCTTGCCCTCACAGAGGTCTCGTCACCACTGCATTCATCGCTGGCTGATCTGCTTGGACTTCCTGCTGAAGACTGATGAGGCTCGGGGCCCACAGCCCCCATTAAGGTGTCCTTCTCGGAGCCCCAAGTCTCCCTGGAGGTCTCAGGTAAGACATTCTTTGTACTTGTAGAGATGGAGGCAATATATAGTGTTCTTCTTGAGTTTTCAGGCCATTATGTCAAATCCTCAGTCTCTGTAGTGGGTGTTGATGGCCAACCTATGCAGCCTCTGCAGACAGGGCCGATTCCACGCAGGTTCCAGACTCTCTCCTTTACCCATAGCTTTCTAATAATTCCAACATATCCCACACCCCTTTCAGGTAGGGATCCTTTACCTTCTCCTTCCCCACAGCTGTAGTCCTCCAAACACCCTCCCAATGCACCACAAAGCCATCCCCTCCTCTCCCTACTTCTGTGATAGATCCCATAGTTTGCAATACCTCCAACTCTACCTATGCTACCCTTGCCATGCCTATTTTAATTCATCTCAGGGATCCTTCAAGTTTTCCTTGTGTTCCCCAATATCCTATAGCTCCCAAACATTTATGGGGACTTAAACCTATAATCAAGTGTTTTTTAGACAATGATTTTCTTAAACCTACCCATTCACCCTACAATGCTCCTGTTCTCCTGATATTCAGCCTAATGGGTCCTATCATCTGGTACAAGACCTTAGGGTAATCAATGATGCTGATACCCCAATTCACTCAATGGTGCCAAACTCTTGTATTATGTTCTCTCATAACCCTCTCTCCACTACTCACTTGATAGTCCTAGACCTTAAAGATGCCTTTTTTTTTAAACCATCCCCCTTACACCCTGATTGTCAGGATTCCTTTGTGTTTATGTAGACTGACTGAGACACTCTGAGGTCTCAACAACTTACACTTGCCATCTCTATAGTAAAACCGCTCCTCAGGGACACACACCACCCACTTCCTTTTCTATTCATCAATTTCATGGACACACCCTTGGTCAGGACTGGCAGGTAGATTTTATATTCATGCCCCACCACAAAACTCTAAAATATCTTCTCACCTTTGTTTGTACTTTTTATGGATGGATAGAAGCCTTTCCCACCACCGGGGAGACTGCTGATGTAATTACTAAAGCTCTGTTACAGAAAATCATCCCAAGGTTTGGTCTACCTCAGAGTATTCAGTCAGATAATGATCCAGCCTTTATTTCTCAAATCACCCAACAGGTATCCTCAAGCTTACACATCACCTGGTGCCTACACATCCCATACCATCCTCAATCCTTAGGAAACATAGAAAAGGCAAATGACCTCATAAAAACACACCTCATAAAACTCATTTTAGAACTACACCAACCTTGGCCTCAACTTCTGCCCCTAGCTTTAGCCAAGCTCAGGGCACTTCCCTGGGCTCCTACATTTGGAAGCACTTTTGAACTCATGTATGGTAACTGTTTCTACTCCACAATCTTCCTACCCTCCAAAGTCTCCCTCCTCTTGCTGACTACAAAACCCTAACCCAATGCTCTCCCTCCTTTGATACTTGTTGTGACAACATGCTGATCTCTGCCTTTCCCAGCCCTCTGATCGGACCAAACCAGATCCTCCCATGTCCCTAGGAGATCTAATTTATCTCAAATCTTCTAAATCCACAGAACTACAACCAAGGTGGAGTGGCCCCTACCTTGTCTTCCTGGCAACCCCAGTAGCAGTCAAAGTTGCTGGACTGCCATCCAGGTTCCACATCACGCAAGCTAAGTGGTGCCTCCTAACCCTGAATCTAACCATCCTGAGTGGTCATCTTATCTTCTATCTTCCACTTCTATCTCCCATCTCACCAAAGCTCCACCACCACAACTTTCAGATTAAGTCATGTTTTGTTATCCTACTTGGTACCTGATCTCTTACATTCTATTAATTATTTTTTTTTTACAGTAGGATTCTTGAAAGTCTTTCCTAAAGACTCCCACAGCATACATAAAATTATCTTCATGTTGTTCTACATAACAGCTATCTTAGTTCTCTCTACCCTCAGCTGTTTAGAGTAAACATGAGACTCCTATAGGTCTAAAATCTCATGTCACTTATAGTGACACAGCCACTGCTCTCCCCACCCCTACTCTATAATTTCCCAAACATGATTCAACTGTCAGGCCTTATATTTCTCATGCTTCTTATTCTTTCCAGCTCAGCTCCTGGAACAAAGACAAGTCCTACCTACACTTTTAACTTTACCCTACCTCTCCTTCTCCATGCTTATTTTTCAGGTTCTTCCTCACCATGGCCCTGACGGAATGACACATTTGGATCAAGGGCACTTTTCCTTCTACCTTTCCTGGGTTCTTTCATTGTGATAGTGGTCTGCCTCCTCATAGTAGCTTGTGTTTTTTATTTCTCCATTCTAGGATGCAAGTGTTCACCAATGATTAATTCCTTGTCCTGGCTGAAACACCTGGTACCAGCTTCTACGTGGACATCAACTGTGATCCTGTCAACTCTCAGACCCCAACAGGACGCCTCTGTCCAGCAGGAAGTAGTAAGAGACAGTCTTTGCCCTTTTCCTAACAATACAAAGACAGGAATGAAAGGTTCTTGCCCTAGTATAAATTACTGTACAATTATGGCGGTGGTCTAACATGGCGGAAGACCAAAGCAGGAACCCTTACCACTTCCTGCTTCTTCTTCAGCCTTAATTGCAACTCCCCTTCCTGTTTACACGCACAGAGAATTCCGATTGGTTTCTCACACGTCATCAATATCCACCCCATGTGCCACTTCAATCAGAGGTCATCTAACCCTCTGCCTCTCTGTATCTGGGTGAAGGAGACAGCCCAGCCGCCATGGGTTGTGTGCTCCTTTCCACGTCCTCAACTCAATAAACCTGTTCATGTTTGTACTTTTTGCTTCTCTATTGTGCCAGAATACTCTAACAGTGATAGAGGAGAAAAATGAATGATGGGTAGAGATATTTTGGAGGTTGAATCAACTGCATAAAGGATCATTCATTCAAAATCCACCTGCTAAATGTTAAGATAATTGATTTGAAATATCTGAGATTGAATCTAAAATAACAGATACATTTCCCCCCTAGCTGTTTAAAACTAGTATTGTGGTTTTGGCTATTGGTCTGAATAACTGAGTTTACCTTCTTATCCTCTGTACAATGTCAGTGTTTTAATCAGTTAAGTATTAGGAATTCATTGTGGGTTCCATTTTCTTTCCCAAACACAGTGATTCATTATTTAGAAAAATGTCCTGAGTATTAGTTGACTTTAACTTAATTCCTTAAAACTGTGTCCCTGACAAAAGGATGGTTACACTTCAACTGAAATAAGCAAGAGTTAGAGTCAGTAATTCAGCATGTATGCTTTAATCCTTCATCTGAAATAATGATATAAGAGTTCTTTAAAATGTATAATGTTATATGAAATAATTTCATCTTGGTATTCATGAACTTTTCTCAGCAAATTACATTTTGAGGACTAAGATACTTCTTCTGGTCTCTTGGTTGGTCTTTCTGTTTCTATTCCTTTCCTTATAATCCACTCTACACACATTAGTCAGAGTGACCTTTAGAAACGCAAATGGAATTTGGCCATTTCTCTTTTTAAGATTGTATAATGACTCCCCTTCATCTTCTAATGAGATGCAAATGCCTTATCTTATCCCTGGCCAGTCCCTCTGGTTTCATCTCCTGCTGATCTTCAGCTGTTATGCAGCCCTGCTGCATTTCCATTCTGGTCTTTTAGTTTAGCAAATGCTAAATTTTTCCAGCCAGCACCTCTACACTTCCTGTTCCTGCTGCTTTTTCTTATTGCTAAGTCTTTCTTTACCCCCACAGTTGTATATTACACATTTAATTCCAAGCTTCTCATCCTTTCTATCTTGGCTTATATGTTTTCTCTAGATCTGGACTTTGTCTAACACACTTAATGAAAATAGAACCAATGGTTATATTTTATCACAACATTTATTTTTCCCATTGCACTGATCAAAATATGTAATATGAAGTATATTTATTTGTTCTGGCTTTATGCTCATGCATTCAACAAATATGTACTGAATATACGTCATATGGGGCCACTGTGCTGGGCATTGTGGTGTAAGTGAAAAAAATCATACAAAAATATTCATGCAGTTTATATTCTGTTGTGGGAATATAGATGGCTAAAAACTCAAAATGAGTAAGGTACACAACATATGAAGGTGTTACATATATTTTGATTTTAAAAAATGGAAAAAGCAGAGTCAAAGAACTGGAAGGTCCAAAAAATATTTGAAAAGACACTAAAGAAGTAAATATCTGGAAATATCTGGGGAAAGAGTCCTTGCAGGCATAATTCATGTTTAGAGGAATGTCTGGTAGATTTGAGGAAAAAAACAGAAACCAGTGTTCCAGGAGCAGAGGGTATGATTAGAAAAGTAGTAGAGAGAGAGAAGATGATGAGAATTTGCATCTGAGATGATAGGTGGGTTGCAGGTCTCAGATGAACTTTGACTTTTACTAGGAGGCAACTGGGGAATCAGTGCAGCTTGCTGAGCATAAAGGTGATGCAATGTGGCTGGCTGTATAAGAGGATCAGTACGGTGACCCGTTGAAAAGACTGGGATTTCTAGGAAAGGTCAGAGATCACTGAAGAGGCTGTCAGACTCAAGAATATGATTTGATAGGACTTGGAACAGGCAGCCAGAAGTGGAGGCCGTGAAAATTAGTTGGACTGTGGGTACATTTTGAAGATGTGATATGAAACAGCAAGATATCCTAATGGATTGGAGGTGATATATGAGTCAGAAACAAGTAAAAATGATACTAATATTTCTGGCCTGAACAAAGGTATTTTGAAAGAAATTAAGGAGATGCCCTGAAAATGCAAGTTTGAAGGGGGAGGATCAGGTGCTCAATTTTGGGCATAATGAGTTTGAAATGTTTTTGACCAACAAATAGACCGGCTGTTGAAAAGGGAGAGTGCTATGGTCTGGAGACATATTTGGATTTAGTTGAACTATAAGTGGCATTTATAGTTGTGGGGTTTAATGGAAACACAAAGAAGGTGATGGATTATGGAGAAAAGGAAAGGAAAAATGAAGAAGCCCTGGGTACTTGACTATTAAGAGGTAAGGTAGAAGATCTAAGTTCAACACAGGAAACAGTATATTAATGAGATTTCTCATTGCTGGATACAATACTTGACACCCACACTTTAAAGGAAAAAGGGTTAATTTGCCCCACTATTTCACCAGGATTTACTTCATGGTTGGGTGACTGTAAAGTAAAAACATCAGAGCAGAAGGGTGTGGCAGAGCAAAATTGCCTAGTCATAGTGGCTAGGAAGCAAAGCATGGGAAGAGTGGAAGAGAGGAATGAATGATGGACCTTATACAGTACCCAAGACCATCCTTTCATGATCCACCTGGGAATATGCAGAACCATGTTTTACTAATCTTTTAAGTCTTTCTTGATCCAATGAAGTATGCACATCAGGACTAACAGTGACAATCCCTCATCCACTTTATACCCAAACACATCTCCTTACACCATAGTCAGCAAATACATACAATGGCAACTTTGTAATTCTACCTAATGTAACACAATCCTATATACATTTGAAATACAATTATCTTTGTCCAAAACACTAGCATTTTATAAGTCTGAGTCAAAGTCTCTTCTGAGATACTAGGGAAACTCTTAGCTGTGAACCTTTGTAAAATAAAAACAGAAGTTACATTATCCCAAGTACAGTGGCACAGAGTAAACATTCCTTTTCCAAAAGGGAAGAATGGAGGGAGAGAAAAAAAATTCATCAAAGTAAGACAAAAACCCAGCAGAGCATACAGTACACCTCATAACTGTATGTGACATTCAGGAAACAAGGTGTTAAAATGTGAGCTCCAAAGGGCAGGAGTGTGAACAGCTCTGTCGTCTTGCTAGGTGCTACCCACATGGTCTCACGTTTGGGATGGCACCACTTCTGGGCTGTAGGTTCCCTCAGAAGGCACCATGTTTCTGGCATTGCCAATGTGCTGGAATCCCCGATGTACTGCTGGCTTAATTCACATTGGTTTGTACACTGCTTTCACGTGAACTCCTTGCCTGACCTTCCAGGTCCTTCTTTGAAATTTGAATGGAAGCCTTTCTGCCTACAACTTCTGCATTCTGCATGCCAGTACAACCAAAATTACATGGACAATGTCAAGATCTACTGTCAGTGGAAGCAGTTCAGTGACCTCTCAGTACTTAGATGGCTTAGGACAGTGAAACCAATTCCTTAGGAGACCTTCCTTGAACAAGAGTTACAGGAATTCTCTCCTCAAATAAAAGGTTAACACTTTTTCACCCTTGAGTCTACAATGGATGGGGTCTTACTGATTCTTGATATTCCTTCAAGGTAGCTTCTTGTTCCTATACAAAGTACTTAATTTCTATGCTAATTGCCTTAACAGTGATACCTCCTGGTCCCAACTTTACACATTGTACCTTTCCCTTCTGATTTTCACTATAAATCTGGCTAAAATCAACCAGCAGCACCAATATCACAGCCTGAATGTTGGGCTGCCTAATTTTACCCTGCCAAATTAATTAGTCCACTGCTGTTAACCACTTACCAGTCCAATTATTTAAATACAACATGACCAAAAATGTCATATTTTTTGCTAATTTTTACAAGATAATATGATAGGAAGTAAAAAGGCAATTCTATGAAATAATACAAGAATCGGCTGATTGAAATGATGCCCACCTGAATGGTGCTCAGGATAATCAGTATGTAAACAAACATGCTGCCTGTGTGACATTTGAGGCTGTAAAGTAGTTAATATCAGTCTTCTACTGAGTCTCAAGGCATGACAAAATATAGGAAAATTTTCTGTAGCACACATGGCCTGTGGACCAAATGCCAGTGGAGTCCTTGTTTCCAACGGAAACCTCCTGAGCCTGGCCTTTACTGTTCACGTTATTACCAGCTCTGATCAGAACCACCCATCGGGCTCTGTTTACTGAATTCTAAGCTTCTCCAGCCCACATCTTCATGTCTTCCCAAGTTCCACCAGCAAACCAGTTCCAAAAGCTTCTAAACTACATAGTCAAGTAAAGCCACAGTAACAGTCTCACTCTTGGACTAGTTATCTGTGATAGCTTTCAAATTGCTGACGCCAAACTTGACATCCACAACTTCAAGGATGAGATACTTAGTTTGGATCAGGTATCAAGAGGATTCAGCCCATGGTTGGCTGGTTCCAAGAAAGAAATGTCATGGTGGAAGGATATGGTGGAGCAAAGATGCTTAGTTCGTGGTGGTTGGGAAGCTGAGCAGGGGAATAGTGCAAGACAAGAAGGGACCAGGGACCATACATAAGACCAAAGATCTCACCTCCATGACCCACCCTGACACAACCAAGAGTGCGCTTGTTAATCTACCAGGCAATCCAGTGATGTCGGCCTGTCAGGATTAAAGGTCACACTTGAGAAAGAGACACTGTTATGATAAGAAATAAAGCTGAGAGAAGAATGACAAAATGGGATTGAGAAGGAGGGAATGGTCATTGGGTCAAATGAATTTGTTCTGTTGCCTTTTTCTCTCATTTAACTTAACTTACGAGAGAATAAGGTCTCATCTCTCTAACTGGGTGCTGGGTCCCTAATATCCTGCACAGAGCTTGGCATATATGAAGTGTTCAGTAAGTTTTTAATGAATAAATTTAAGGAAAATGACACAGAATCAATCAGGAAAGCACACACGCCTGTGGCTGGAGCACCTACTAAAGATTTTTACTGGTCACAGTAAAAATAAAGACACTAAAAATACTGCATAAATTGCCTATAGGTTAAATTAAAAAGACATAAAATTGCAACTATTCAGTGTCTTCTTTGTTCAAGCTAAGGACACAGGTGCAGAACAGTAGGATCTCACTGAAAATGATCTTGAAACCTGGTGCAATCAAAAGCCTCTGATGAGCAGAAACTGAGGAACAAGGATGGACCTTGAGGACCTAGATTAGAAGCAAGAGAGACAGTCCCCGGCTGATGAATGGGCCGATACAACAGAGACAAGAAACTGCCCAATTACCAGGTATCCACATGTTCTACCTGGATGGGAGTACCAACTGGGAAGACTATTCCATGAAGATTCCAGGTTACACCTCACTCGGCTTCCTGTTTTCCCTCAGCCTGGGCCATGTACATTTCTATGCTAACAGCCAGTTGGGCAGTCGAGATAAGAGAATACCTCCTGTCTCCTGGATATTTGACCCAATAAATCTTCTTTTGCCAGAAAATGATTCTATAATATTGCCTTCTATGCATATCAGGCAGTGAGCCTTGATCAATATCAAGATGGTATATATAAGATATATCTATCTATATCTATATCTATATCTATATCTATATCTATATCTATCTATATCTATCATCTATCTATCTATATATCAGACTTGACTTTTGTATTTAATATTGTGCCCCACCTCCAAGATGTTTCATTATGCCTATGCAAATATTCCAAAATAAAGAGGGTTGCCAATCCAAAATACTCTTGGTCCAAAGCGTTTCAGACAAAAGATACTCAAGCGAGATAATGATAGCATTTCCTAACACTGGCAATTCTCAACACGTGTATCTTGTCCAGATCTTGCTCCTTAGCTTTAGACATTTTGCCATGGCCCACTGATATCCCCAGGTGAGTAACTAAGTGATTTTAAGCCCATCCCAAACCACCCGTACATTTCCTTTAAATACAGAAACGCTCACCATGGGCTAACAGCCCTTAATGAGCTGATAGCTGCAGTCTCTCATCTGTGTCGTGCCACAGCTTCCTTCTCTCTCCTCTGGTAGCCACATAGATATCTTTACTTCTCTAGAAGACAATTACTGCTTTATTCTTTGCCATCATAATCTTCTCAAAGACAATGCCTCTGACCACACCAGATAAAATGTAGCTCACCACATGCCATCAAGTCATCCGGCATCCAATCTGCTCAACAATTTGCCCTTTCATCTTGTAACATTCTGCATAATTTACGATGTGTGTGTGCATGTGTGCATGTGTGCATCTGTGTGTGTTTAGTGTCTGTTGTCTATTTTCCTTTACTTTTCACTTGGAAGAAAACTCCATAAAGACAAAGAAGGTTTGTTTTGTTTTATCATTTTTTTTTTCTGACATACCTTAGGCATTTTACACAGTACCTGGAACATACACTGTTTTATTTTTTATTTTGAAGGGAATAAAACATAACTGTAAAACAGAACAAGACAAAGCAGTGAGAATAATATAGAATTTCAAAACAAGACAGAAGGAAATCTCTATAGTTTCTATAATGCATATTGTTATCCTCTAAACAGATGCTCAGACTACTGGCCCCAGGCCTGCAAAGTCAATCAATCAACACAAGCTTTAAGTTGTTTTTGTACCTTAGTTGCTATCATCCCAGCATGTGTTCCTGCACATCAGCCAGCTGCCTGCACAGGGCCGAGGGTTGGGGGCCTGTTCTTGTCTCTCAGTCCACATGGCTCACTGGCTGACCTCTTGGTTCTTCACCTGCTCCGTGGCCTCTGCTCGCTCATGGGAAAGACAGGCTGACTTTCTGGTTCGTTTACCTGGAACACATACTGTTGAATGAATTGGTTCTTCTAAAACTAGAATAACGTTTCCACCAGTTGAGGAGGATCTCTGTGCCAAAGTAAAGATTGGAAACTTAGATTGGAAACAGCTGGACTATACTGATAGCTTTGAGAGCCATGACATGAGGCCAGCATTGCTATGTGAAGCCAAATCCATGTAGTATTCAGCCTGTGTTGCTCTTGGGAGAGACCAGAGACCAGTCAAAAGCCTATGGGACACGCATTTTTTGGTGATAATATCTGAAGCAGGATATTAATAGAAAGGAGGAAGTTACAAATGCAACAAAAATTTGAAAAAGCAAAACCACAATTGGATTTTGATTACTGTTAAAAATAGTCAATTTCTTGCGACTGGGAAACTATCAGGAAAGAAAACAAAAGCTGAGATTTTGGGGATGAAAACTCCAATATTTTGTCTTAAGCAAGAAGGGTCTGAGATGACACTGGAAGCTTCAAGAAAATAAATAACTGAAGGTAAGCCCTCCCCACAAGTCGGCACCATACCCAGGCTGCTGGGGGGAGAACCAGGTGGCAGCCTTTTACTGTGAGTCGGTGCCACTTGTGGACTTCCGGGGGAGAACAAGAAACCAACAAGAAGCCATGCCCTCCCTGTGAGTTGGTGCCATGCGTGGGCCGTCAGCGTTTTCCCGTGAGTTGGCACCATCTGTGGACTATGGAGGAAGAGAACAAGAAGCCATGCCCTCCCTGTGAGTCGGAGCCATGCACAGGCAGCTGGAGGGACCTCCAGATGCAGCCCCTTCCAGCATGTGAGCTGGGAGACAAGAAGAGCCAAGGTCCCCCCTCAAGTGACCAGCTGATACAGAGAAACACAGGTTGAGATCATAGCTGTTGAGGTAAAATACGACTTTATGCTTGTACTGTGTGGTATTTCACTGACTTTGCAGGCCTAAAGCCAGTGGTCTGATCATCTATTCCGAGGGTAACAATATGCAGTGTAGCATCTATGGGGATCTCCTTCTGAAAGTGGTAGCCACTGTTAATTCCTTATTGTTTTGTTTTGAAATCCTGTATCATTTTGTTGTTTTTTGGGGTTCAGTTTTATTCTGTTTTGTCTTGTTTGATTTTATTATATCCAATGGCATGGGCAGCTATTTCAAAGATAACAAGTTATATTATGGTAGCCATTTTTGATTTACCATTATCTTGTTTTGAAGTCCTTTATTGCATTCATCGTTTTGTTTTTATTGGTTCTATCCTATTCTGTTTTGTTTATTTTTTCTGTGTCTGAAGTTATGGGCAACTATTTTGAAGACAAGAGGCATTATGGTAAACATTGTTGATTTCTTATTATCTTGTTTTGCAGTCCTGTATCACTTACACTGTTTTGTTTTGGTGGGCTTTATTGTTTTATTTTGCTTGATTTTATTCTCTTTAAAATAAAAATTATATAAAAAAAGAACTGAAGGTATGCAGAAGATCTCCAAGCCATGTCAAAAAGAAGAGCTGAGTCTATGAATGTTAGTGAGGTCTAAGCAAGAGAGCAAGAAAAATTGATGTCAAAATAGAATTGGGGACTGCTTACAATTACAGGAAGATAAACTTGTTGAATTGTGTACAAATGGAGAACCCACTAGTTGAAAAAGAACTAGAGAGACAAGGTCTAGCTTTTTAAAAATGAAGACTGATAAAAAGATACTAAGCTTTGAAAGAGACGGTTTCAGAATAAATAAAAGAAAGTTCCAGTACTACGATTTCAGAAGTCAATTGTAAAAAAAAAAATGAAGGCTTAACTTTAAAGAATCCAGGCATTTTTAAGAATGAAAATTAAAAGGAAGTCTTTTTTAAAATACTAGAATTCTGCACATTTATAGGAAAACGTCCACAGAGTGAGAGACTGATGTTCATAAGGCAAAACTGCCCTGGATAAAACAAATGTCACATCCATGTTAGAAAGAAGAAAAAGGCTAAAGTGACCTCTTTCCTTCCCGTCCTGCCAGTCTTGGCTGTATGGTGTTTGAGATTGTGGGGACAGAGGACAAGGCTAGCCTGGCTCTGGCTTTCTTCTGAGGCAGTTCTGTGTTAGTTAGAGCCCCAAGCAGGTTGGCCCTGTGGGTAACGGGGAACTGACATGAGTGGAGATAAGCAGTATTCCCACTGTAAATCAAGACAATTAAAGCCTCAGGTGACACTATTAAAATAGCAGAAGACCTGAAACGGTATTTCACTGGGACTGCCTGGAAATCAATGTTCCCGGCACAACTGGTTCTGTTATGTGGGGGAAAGTGATTTACTGCAATAGCAATTTCATCAGAAAAGTACAAAGTATCTTATAAACATTTAAAAACCCTTCTTTGCGGATTTTCAATAGATCAAAAACATTAGCCATGAGCATGGCTATTTTTCTATTTTCTAAAATTATTTCCAAAATATTAAGGAATAAACATCAAATGCTTGATAAATTGGCTAAGGTATTTATTTGAGGCAGAGGTTGGCCAGGGTTTAGTACCACTTCTGTGTACACTGGCGGAGAGATCCTGGGTAACTTAGGGACCTAGTCTTCTCTCCACTTACACAAGTACAGGTAACAATAGCGAATATAAAACAATACCCACAGTGCTGCGCACATGCTAAATTCAGTACAATGCATGCTGCTGTGTTTATCTAGTTCTATCTGCTAACTCTAAAGATCTGCACTTTCTCCTGTGTTACCTCAACTTGAATATTTAAGGCCAGAATGCCTCCATGGCTCCAGATTCATAAAACTGATGGATGAAATAAAAAAAGAAATCTGAAAAGAGATAAATCTCAGTGTGAAATCAAGATAAACATCTGAAGGATCAGAAACACAATGGGATGAGCTGGATTGAGTTTCAATTTGTGTAGTCATGAAATACACAAGATGCTTTGACCGATGACGATGGAGGACCCTGATGTTTTAACACAGATGGAGAATTATCTTTTTTGTCTTTTTTCAAAACTTTATTTAAAAGGAAAACAAGACAAACCAAAACAAAACAGACAAAAGGGTAGCAACAATACCAAATTCCAAGGAAAAAAGAAAAGAACCAAAAAACACTAAGAAATCATTACTTGATAACTTACATACTGTCATCTAGGAAATCGCTGTTCAAGTTACAAAATTAAAACATATAAAGTAGACATTCAGACAATGAGACTGTTAACAGTTCTGCTCCATGATCTAATGAAAACAGTAATATGGTCATTCATCTTACACACTTAAACATACATGCAATTATATCCTTTAGAGCACTTTCTTTTCCTCTCTTTTTTACAGTAGCAATTACACATTTTGGGTTTTCTTACTCCTACATTTCTTATTACTTTTTACACTAGAGACACAATGTAATATTTATAAATATGATTCTTATTTATTTCACTAATGAGGATAGTCTCAAGTTGTCTCCATTTCCCTATGAAGGCCTCAAGATCATCCTTCTTCATAGCTGAGTAATATTCCATTATATAAAAATACCACATCTTTTTCATCCACTCTGCAGTTGATGGTCGTCTTGGTTGTTTCCAAGATTTAGCTATTACAAATTGTGCTTCTATGAACATGGATGCATATATTTCACTGTGATACGACCTTTTCAGTTTTTCTGGGAAAATACCCAGGAGGGGAATAGCTGGGTCGAATGGAGCTTCCAGTCCTAGTCTTCTGAGAATTCAGCTGGAGAATTATTGCTTAGTGATGTTGTAGCCATCAAAACATCATACCGGAACCCATTATTCACATGTTTGTAGTGACGCTGGTGAACATAAACCTGCTTTGCTGCCTCTAGTATAAAAGTGCAGCATTACAATTATGTAAGTTCGGTGGCTAATCTTCATTGTATTAACTTGATTGGTTCGGGATATATGTGACACACTTCTGGTGTGTCTGAATGGGTCATGAAGATGTGATCTGGGTACCATTTGGTCCCTTGCCCCTTCCTGTCTGCTGTCCAACTGCCATGAGCTAAGTGGCTTTGTTCTGCCACTCCCTCTGCCGTGATGTTTCTATCCTGGAGTCAGCTAACCATGAACTGAACCCCTGAAACCATGAGTCAAAGTAAACGTCTCTTCCTGTGAGTTGTGCCTGCTCTTCCATGAACAATAACCCCTGCACGTTGCTTTGGAACACCATGACATTCCTCCTGTATGACTGTGTTGTAGTGGACAGTATCTAACTTCCCTCTTCCCCTTCCCTAGCCTCTGGCAATTATTCCATTCTCTCCTAATTTGAGATTGGCCTTTTAAACTTCTGCACATGAGAGAGAGCTCTCCTGTGTCTAGCTTATTTTACTTAACACAATGCCCCCTAGTTTCATCCAGTTCACTATGAATGAGAGGACCTCATTTTTTTGTGGCTAAAGATATTCCAGGGTGTCTATGTACATTTTCTTTATCCGTTCATCCATCGATGGGTGCTTAGATGGGTTTGGTATCTTAGGTATTGTGAATACTGCCGCAGTAAATGTGGGAGTGCAGGTCTGTCTTTGATATGCTTATTTCATTCCCTTTTGCCTTTAGCCCCAGAAACAGATCAACTGGATACTTTAGTACTTGGGGAGAAACCTCCATACTATCGTGTATATTGGCTGTACTAGTTTACATTACCACCAGCACTGCACAATTGATTGCTTTTCTCCTCATCTTCACCAGCTTACTGAATATAGCCATTCTGGTTGTGGTGAGAGTACCTCATTATGGTTTTGGTTTGCATTTCCCTGATGGCTAGTCACTTTTTTTTTTTTTTCATATACCTGCTGGTCTTTTGTATTTTTGTGAGAAATATCTAGTTGAGATCATTTTCTCATTTTTAAATTGGATTATTTAGTTTTTGTTGTTGAGTATATTTATTTATTTATTTGGTATCAGGAATTGAACTCAGGACCTTACAATTCCCAGGCAGGTGCTGTGCCACTGAGCTAGCTATATCCCCAGCCCAGTTGCTGAGGTTTTAATTCATCACATATTATAGTTATTGTTTGCTCAGTGTATAGTTTGCTGATATTTTCTCCCATTTTTCAGATTGCCATTCTACTGCATTGTTTTCTTCTGGAAGTTTCTCAGTTTGATTTAATTCTATTTATTTTTGCTTTTGTTCCTGCACTTTTTGGGCCTTTTCCAATAAGAAATTGCTTTTGGCGATGTTTTGAAGTGTTTTACCTATGTTTTCTTCAAGTAGTTTCATTTGTAAGGTCTTATATTTATGTCTCTTAGGAGTTGATTTTTTAGACGATGAGTAGTGGAGGGTCTTGTTTTATTCTTCTGTAAATTAATATCTAGATTCCCCAGCATCATTTATGAATGATATTTTCCATTATCCAATATGCTTTTTAGCATCTTGGATGAGAGTGAGTTGGTTGTAGATATGCAGATTTATTTCTAGAACTTGTGGTCTTTTAACTACTTTTATGCCAATACGATAGTGTTTTGCTTGCTACAGTTCTGTAGTAGCATATGTTTTGAGATCAGGTATCGTGAGGTCTCCAGTTTTGTTCCATTTTCTGAAGATTTCTGTGGCTACTTGGGGGTCCTTTGTGATTTCAATATGAATTTTATTAATGTTTTTCTATTTCTATGAAGCTACCGTTTTTACACTGATCGAGATTGTATTGTATCTGTAAGTCACTTTGGGAGTATCAACATTTTAACAATATTGATTCTTTAATGTGTACAAACATGGAAATTCTTCCCAATTCTTTGTGTCTCCTTCCAATCCTTTCCCCAGTGTTTTGTAACTTTTATTATAGAAGTCATTCACATCTATCGTTACATTTATTCCTAGCTATTTTACTTTTTGTAGGTATGAAAGAGATTGGTTTCATGATTTACCTCTCAGCAAGTTCATTATTGCTTTGTAGAAAAGCTACTGATTTTTGTATGCTGATTCCATACCCACAAGCTCATTGAATTTATTTATCTCTTCTAATAATCTTTCGGTGAAATCTCTAGACTTTTTCTGTGTATAGAACCATGTTATCTGCAAACGATGACGGTTGGATTTTCTCCATTTCTGTTTGCATCCTTTTAATTTTCTAACTGTTTTGGCTAAGACTTCCAGAACTAAGTTCAATTAGAGTGGTTAGTTGTCCATGGTAGTGCACAGCTGTGGTCTGTAAGACCCACATTAAAGTTGTTCAGTCAAGCAGGGTGTGGCTGGCACACACTTGCAGCCCCAGCATTCTGGGAGGCCCAGGCAGGAGGAGCCCAAACTCAATTCCATCTTTGGCAACGTAGTGACTTAGTGAGACCCTGTATCGAGATGAAAAGTAAAAAGGGATAGAAATGTAACCCTGGGTTCAATACGCAGTACTTCAGCGCTGCATGTGGTGAACGGGGATATCCTTAGTTTAAATCAGAATTTAGAGGCAATGTGTTCGGTCAGCTTTTCCCTGTTCAGTATGATATTGAATGTGAGTCTTTGGTATGTTGAAGTGCCTTCGTTCTCTACCTAATTTGTTTGGAATTTTAATCATGAAGGGATGTTGAATTTTACTGAATGCTTTTTTGGCATCTGTTGAACTGACCACGTGATTTTTTTCTACTGATGTGGTGTATTACATTTATGGATTCATATATATTGAACCATTTTTGCATCTCTGTAATAAATCCCACTTGACCATGATAAATGACAGTTTCAATGAGGTGTTGGATTCAACTGCCCAGTAATTTTTGAGAAGTTTCGCATCTATGTCAGTAGTGATACAGTAGTTATCTATAGATTTGTTTGTAATTGTCCTTGTCTGGTTTCAGTATCAGGGTAATGCTTGCCTCATACAATGAGCTCGGAAGAATGCCTTTATTTCAGTTTTCTGAAATAGTTCTAGAAAAATTCATGTCACTTCTTTCACAGAGCTCAGGGTGAAATCATTTGTTCCTGGTCATGGCTTTGTTGAAAGCCTTCTTAATACTTATTCAGTCTCAAACTCATATTAATATGTTCAGGTTTTCTGGGTCTCATGGTTTCGTTTTAGTAGGGTATGTGTGTGTCCCAAGTTTTACCCATTTATTTTAGGTTTTCCAATTTATTGGCACATAATTGTTCAGAAAGTCCTTAATGATTTTTTGTATTTCTGTGCGATCCACTATAATTTTTTTCACTCATGATTTTATTTATTTGGTTTTTTTCTCCTTTTCTCCTTCAATCTAGCAAAAGTTTATCCATTTTGTTATTAAAAAATCAATTCATTTTATTGATTTTTGAATCACTTTTAAAATTCTTGTTTATTTATGCTTTGATCTTTGTTATTTCTATCTGTTTACTAATTGTAGATTTGTTTTGTTGTTGATTTTCTAGTTTCTTGAGATGTATTGTTTATTTGAAGTCTTATTTGTTTATTTAATATAGGCACTTACTGCTATAAACTCCTCTCTTTCTACTGCTTTTGTTATGCTCCATAAGTTTTGCTATATCGTACTTTCATTTTCCTTGGTTTTGAGACATTTTTAAATTTTCTTTTCTATTTCTTTAATGATCTATTGTTTGTTCAATATCATGCTGTTTAGTTTTGAAGTATTTGTACAATTCATGAAGTTCCTTTGTTGTTGACTTCTAGCTTTATGGTCAGGAAAAAATACAACATTGTTTCATTTTTAAGATTTTTGTTGAGACATATTTTGTGGCCTAATTTATGGTGTATTCTTGAGAATACTGCATGTTCTCATGAGAAGAATATGTATTCTTCAACTCTGAGATAAAACGTGTTGTATATTTCTAGTAGGTCCACTTGATGTATGGACTAGTTTGTATGGACTCTGATGTTTCTTTATTTTTATCTGGATGATATACCTATTGATAAAAGTATGGTGTTGAAATCTCCCTCTATTATATGGGGGCCTCTCTCTTCCTTTAACTTTAATAATGTTTGCTTAAGAAATTGAGTGCTCTGACATTAGCGGCAGATACACTTATAGCCATTGGATCTTCTTGTTGACTTGATGGGATGTAATACCCTTGGTGTCTATTTACAGTTTTTAGCTTAAAGTCTATGTTACCTGATATACCCACCCTTGCTTAATTTGGGGTTCTATTTACATAGAAAATCTTTTCCCACCCTATGAGTTTTAGTCTGTGTCTGTCTTTGCTGGTATGGTAGTTTCTGATAAGCTGATATCATGAAGTCTTTTTAAAAAAATTCATGTAGCTAGTCTATGTCTTTTAATTGGTGAATTTAATGTAGTTACTTCAGGAATAGTATTGCTATGTAATTGACATCTCTGTCATTTTATTAATTTTCTTTGGATTGTTTTGAATATCCTTTGCTCTTTTCTTTCTCTCTTATTCATCTCTGTGGTTTGGTGGGAGGGAGGTAAAAAGGAAAGGAGGGGAGAGAGAGAAAGAGAGAGAATCTTTTTTTATTTAGAGAAAAAAGCAAAATAGAAAAAAGGGTAGAAATAATACAGAATTTCAAGAAAAAATATTAACACTAAGAAATAACTAGTTGATAAATTACATACTGTTATCTTAGAAGTAGTTGTTCTAGTTACAAAATCAAAACATAAAGAGTGGACAATCAAACAATGACAATGCAAACCATTAAGTTCAGTGATCCAATAAAAATCAAGTAAATTCCATGATTTATACAAATGCTAGTTCAAATCAATCAAAGCTTTAGTATAAACATAAAGTTATAAATTCAAACAAGCAAAAAGCCAGAAAAAATTTGTTAGGTTTTAGAGCCAGGTGAAAATTTCTTATATGTGATACAAAAACTATGATCCATGAAGAAAAAAATTGAAATGGACAATTGGACTGCATCAAAATTAAAGAATTTGTTTCCATGCTGAGGATGAAAGTATAATGTATAGAGTTGGTGATGATACGTTCCTGTCACATATCAAACAAATGACAAATATCAATATTTTGTAAGGAACGCTCAAACTCAGCAGTAATAGCTCACGTGATCAAATTAAAAATGGCAAAGAATATTCAGAAAATAAATAAACACAAGAAAAGATGTTCAATATCATTAGCCATTAGAGAAACACAAATTATAATGCAAGGGAACTATCACATAGAACCAACAAAATGGTTAAAATAAAAAATAGTGAAATACTGCATGTTAGAAAAAGTAGATAATTCATGTATTTTGGTAGGAATGTAAAATGATACAGCTAGTCTGGGAAATAGTTTGGCATGTTTTTTTAAAAAAAGAAGAAATGTGCAACCGTCATATGATCCAATATTTGTTTAAGTAAAAAAAAACTTGTAAAAAAGTGTTGAGAATCAAGGGAGGGGTAAAGAGGGAATGGAGAGGGGTTGGAGAGAGGAATTAAGATGTGTGGGTACATGTACCAACCTCCCACAAGGAATGTAGACATTATGTATTATACACAGGTACATAACAAAAAACACATATAAACCTCTACACAAACATTGATTTACAGTAGACAAAAACTAAAACCAAATTGTCCTTCAGCAGGTGAATTGTCAAATAAACTGTAGTCCATAGGTCTTCAAAGGCTTTAAAGTACTTTTGCTTGTTTCACTAGTACCATCTGGTGGCTTGTACTATGGCTTCATTGAAGTCAGGAAATCTTTATCAAAATACAAATGTAAGAGACATTTTATTTAATAGAAATGGAAAACCACAAAATGTTTAGGCAACAGAATTGAAGAAAGCACAGCAAAATACGTAGAGAAATTCTAGGACTCCATACTTGGAGAAGTAAATAGGAAAGATGAATATCAGAACAAATAGCAAGGTGTCCGAAAGAAATATGTGTTTGTCAACATAGTATACGGTAAGACTCAGGGCCCTGAGCTTTGCTATGTTGACAATTACTGAGAAGTTAGTTAAGGTGGTTATAAAGTTAAGGTTGAAGGTTGAAGGTTGAAGGTTGAAGGTTGAAGGTAGTCCCTCTTTCCAGAGAGAGAGAGAGAGAGAGAGAGAGGAAGAGAGAGTACCACTGAAAAACAAGGAATGGCCATGGCCTAGAGATTGGGCCAGAAAGTGACCACAGAGAGGTGAAGCACACATCACACTTACAACTGCACTGGTCCAGCTGAATTGCTCAGATGCATGGAGACTAGGTCCAGTAATAAAGCAGCAGAGACAGAGAAGAGGCTGTGATGTGAGAAAGAGACGTAGGAGACCCTTGTTGCAGCAGGAACTTGAGGCAGCTACCGAGAAACAGGAATCCAAGCAGGAAGCAGGTAGATAAATTGGCCAAAAAAATTGAGGGCTAGAGAAGGTTGCCAAGGTATATATTTGTGCAAACGTTGTAGGTTAAACCCAGCCCTTTTACATTAAGTGCAAGTGTTGCTTCTAATTCCATATAGTACCATATAGTGTACAGCTTTAGGTTTGTCTCCATTAACATAGATCTAAATGCAACAGAAAATATCATTGGCAGTGCTCAAGTGATCTTAATGGATTTCTAAGGAAACGAATGTCACACTAACCAGTTTATGTATTGTATACATCAAATCAAGCAACTAAAATTTTCATTTGTATATGTATGCATATCAACACTTTTCACCATATGAACAGAGAACTTGGAAGCATTATTCTATGCCTTAGAATATTTTACTTTAACTTTCAAGTTTCTGAAAATTGATGGTGTTCTAAAACTTACCTTTATTGTCAATTTCCAAGATTTAATAAGGACATTATTTCCCAATAGTTTTAATATTCCATGGATATTGGACACATTGTGGCAAATTGCTGAAGGTTATTATATAAGTTGCTTATTGCAAGTTTACTTAGAGTATACTTTTCTTTTTTGTTCAGGATTGAAATACTACACTATGACTCAGATAATATTAAAAATTTAACAGAGATGTCTGGTGTTGTTGTGCATGTTATTTTCCATTGTTACTTCTTTAAGGAGTTTTCCTATAAGGAAGAAATATGAAAAATAAAAATTACTTTACTGGGCACTGATTTTCATTTTTGTAAAATGCATCACAGAGATTTATTATGAATGGGTGAAATTGAGTAATTGGTGATGGGTCAGGAAGAAATCCACACAACAATATACTTTGCATGCCACATTGTTTCTAAGACTTTTTTGCTGACATTATTTCAAATAGTCTTCTTCCAGACCTAGGGGAGAGGTTACCACCATAGAATATCAGTTTCTTTCTACATATAGTGCAAAACCAGCATAATAAGGTTAAATATTAATATTAAAGCACAAGGTTTTGGGTTGGACAAATATAGGTTGAAATCCAATTATTTGAGTTTAGTTCTATAATTTTAGGTTTTAATTAACTGCATTAAGTATTGTTATCTATCTGGAACATGCAGATAATTTGAGTATTTGTCTTGTATAGCATAATTTTGAGTGTGAATTGAAATAATTAGTATGATACAATAAAATGTTGGGCACATAAAAAATGACATGCATATTAGATATGATTTAATTATCATCATCAATTTTTAATGGCTTTTTCTGATACTATGTACTAGTAACAAAATCATGAATATCTTGTTTGCTTATTTTTTCAAATGTTATTTTTCTTGTATTTTGTCACATTCTTTAGTGATTAAAATCAGGTAGAATTTTAGCACGTTACCATGTGGGCTGACTATTTTCATTATGCAACAATCTCTTTGATGATAATAAAAAAGATCAGAGAAAGATTTGGACTTTGGTTTTAATATATTCCTCTCTTTTGAATGTGGGTCATATAATATATTGTGGTATCCAAAATGACTATAATCGTATGTATGGTATCTGCATTCATCTGTATGTCTGCTGTTTGCTTTTTACTCCAATATCAAGCCATTCTAACAGGACTGACATGTGACTCGGTTCTTTTAGTCTTGAAACTAGTTCTTCACCTTGCTAAACTGATACCACTTCAGGGCTGGGGCCACAAAGATGCAACCCTGAGTTGATGCATCTAAGCACTGGCAAAAGTAGAAAATAAAATAATGCACTTAGTGTGCAAAATAATTTGTCAAAAATTCTAACTTCAAGAAAGAGTTAACTTTTCAAAGTAGCCATGGAGAAGTTTTGTGTGTTTATTATAGCTGTGACAATATGGGTTTATTATGGTTATACTCACTAACCCGTTGTTATCTTTTTAATTAAAAAACGTTTAAAAAAACTTTATCAGCACATTTGCAGTACGTAATGATTACATTCAGCTTTTCAAGGACAAAGATGGCATCTCATTTTCATTTGGTGCCTTCTGTCCCAGAGAGTATGACCACATGTTCACAGCCCGCTTGCCACACCTAGTGAGTGCTAAGTTGGGAACTGGATACGCTAAGTAGCACAGAAGAAAGTC
This sequence comes from Dolichotis patagonum, assembly GCA_004027295.1. Taxonomy (NCBI): domain Eukaryota; kingdom Metazoa; phylum Chordata; class Mammalia; order Rodentia; family Caviidae; genus Dolichotis; species Dolichotis patagonum. The sequence continues at coordinate 10,220 of PVJX010007216.1, read as the reverse complement.
AGAATTTCCCAACACCCCCAAACCCTCATCGCGACCAACCTGTATCAATCAGGGAATAAGTGGGGTAAATGAGCGCCCCAATGTCTCTCCTTTTTCCTCTGGTTTCCTGCTGGCATCTTCCATTTGCTGAACACAAAATGAGACCAGGGGAACAGGTGATGAAGACCACTGAGGGCATCTTTTTTGGGCACAGAATAGATTAGAGAAGGGGGGAGAATTGGTGTCCAGGGTCAAGTGGATGATAATGGACATGCATTCTGAGTGTCTAGCATGATTCTTGTTCTTCTCACAGGGAATGAAGTTCTAATGGCCTGTTTGCGGTTGTGTAATTCTCACAGCAGAACTCGCCTTGCCGATAAAAAATCCTACACTTTCTTCATCACACTGGTCTACGGGACTGAAAAGGAAGACTAAATTCTTAGTAACTGCTTGAAGGTACTGACATCTGTTTTTTCTTAAGTTAAAAAATGGATTTTCAAACATTCATTCATTCATTCAATGAATATTTTTGATCACTTCTCATGGATTATTCACAATTCTTGGAGAACAGATACCCAGTAGTGAAGAAAACAAATAATATCCTTTGCTTCAGGGAACATACATCTTCATGGGGGAACATATTTTGTAAGCAATTGCACAATAAATAATGTCATTGGAATATACACTGTGCTATAAATCTAAAGAACAAGGACCTATGAGATTATAGTGTAAGAGGATCTGATTTAGTTTGGGGTAGAGAATGTTTTCTAAAAACATGTAATTGAGATGATCTATCAAATATGAGTGAAATTTGAATAGGAAAAGGACAGAAGAAATTGGTAGAGAGTATCTCTGACAAAAGTGAATGCACTAGACAGAGACAGATTTGTGAAGGCAAATGCAGTATCATCGATTATAGAATGTGAGTGCTAAAGAGGGTTTGTACAAATTATTTGTTTTGCTGTCAGTGCCTTTAAGTTGATCTCCAAGGGTAACTGCTTTTTTTACTGATGGGGTCCAATGGCATGACTCCAGGTCACTCGTAGGGTTATAATGAGAAATTAGTACAAGACCACTTGGACTGTGGAGCTTCCTCTGAGGCAGCTGAATGACCTGGCACTGAGAGAGATGCATCTACATATCCTGCAGTTCAGATCAGCAAATGCTGGAGGTGTACACCTGAGCATGCGGATGGGAGCAATGTGCTGAGCTGAGAGGGGAGACAGGGCCTCTGACCAACCTGAGGCAGGTTCTCCAGAGTGTGGGCTGCAGGCTGAAGGGGAAGGTGGTTGTGTTTACCATGGTGCTGGGAGCGCTTACAGCGCTCTTGGGGCGGCTCTGGTCAGGGCTGCTGCCCGACTGCAGCTGCCTCCCATTTGTGGTTTCCATGTCAGGGCCCAGTCTGTTTGTCCACGTGCCAGGCTGACTATGCTGATGACCCAGGTTCTCTTTGTACATTCATAGCCTTTACGTGGGGCTTCATCCGGAACTGTTAAAAATAGGACTGATTTTATTTTTCAAGGTCACGCTCACCTGCGTCTTGGTGAAAACTGATTTACACATTCTTGAAGCTGGGGTTAGCACTGAGTCACCCTCCTGAATAATAGGCATATGAGTAATGACACAGTGTTCATTAGTGGTTCTTGGACATTTGATGAACAAGCCATCTGCACTTTGTTTAGGACTACTCATTTTTGGTCTTTCTTTATTGCCTAAACTAGGATTTCATTTAGTGAGACTCTATTTCAAGATTAAAAAAATAATAATAATACAAAGGTTTGGCAATATAGCTCTTGTGAAGGCCCTGGGTCAATTCTCAGTACCAATGGGAGAAAAATATGTAACAATTTTAAACATCTTTATAGTGTTTACAACATTTTATGTATTGTTCCATAATAGAGAGATTTATGTGTGTGTGTCTGTCTCTGCTAGATTGTAAATGCTTGAAGAACAAATACGGGGTCCTATTTTTCTCTGTATTGCTTAAAATACCAGCATGGCAAGTGTATCATCCTTGAAAAAGTCTAGGGCATCTAACACCAAGCCCCTGAAAGGTCTCTTCTACGTTTCCAAAATTCTGACCAAGTCAAGGGGACATTGTAAATGTGTCTGGATTAGACTAGATGGTAAGTATTATTTGACACTGGGAACTGGGTAAGCTAGTGTCGCCTATAGAAGCTACCTTCTTACCCTAAGCTTCCTCAGCTGTTGTTTAAAATGTTGCTCATACAATAAAACAAAGTACGCTAAAGATGTCGTTGCTGTGCAGCTTAGCATATAACACCCCACCCCCAAAATAGCTGGGTACTGAACGCAGCACCTTAGAGAGGACAAGAGCTCTAGTCCAGCTGGCTGCTACTGGGTACTCTCTCTGGTGGCTTCCTGTCTGGACCTAGACCTAATGACTTATTAGTCCAGCCCACTGCCACCGGACTCTACCCTTTTTGATTGTCTTGATGAACTCTGTCTTTTCCTGTTTGTACCTTAATGCATCTTGTCTCCTACAATGTGCCACTGATTTCTTTCTTTCTTTTTTATTTTTTTCGTTCTCATGGCCGCCTACTCCACTGCCCAGACCAGCTGTGTTGTGGACAAGAGAGCAGAGAGGAGTCACTGCATCACTGTGTGGAAAACCAGTGGGAACTCTCAGATGCAGGCTCACTGAGAAGTTCATCCATAGAACTGGAACAGAGCTGCTGTGCTAGGGGGACCAGGCTAGAAAGGGGACACGCCCCAAGCCCTCTGCAAGCCATTTTGCCCACTCCAGAGGAATCTTATCACTCAGTATCAGCACAGACTTTGTCTACTGACAGAGTTTCTTCTCTCACTCTTTTTTCCCTCTGAAAAAGCAGATATCATCAAGGAGATGAGGTCAGAGGTAGGGAAGTAGCATGGAAATCTCAAACTGGGTAATCAACAATATTTCCATTTAAATTTTGGTTGCATTAAAACTCTGCCCTTAATCTCAGTATCAGTTGGAAATAATCACAGATTTACCCTGTACCACCAGGGAGCCATTGTTTCTTTTGGCAACTAGGAATACACTGCAAGTGCTTGGAGAGGACACGCATTCGTTTTTCATCTTTCAGGTGGCCTTCTTCTAAGTTGTGAAATCTTTTCCCCTTGAATTTTCTCCTCTGTTTATTTTTTACTTTTCTTCCCCATAGCTTGTCCAGACCTTTTTGTCAGCTCCTGTGTTGTATGAACGACATTCTTCCTGAGCGAAGGCTCTACTTTTGAAAACCAATTGTCTTTTACAGCAAGAGTCTACTAACTTCATCGCGCCAGCGTGTACGTGTAAAGAGGAGCAAGGGAGCAAGAGATGAAATCCTGCACTGTGCATTTTCACTTGAATACAAGTTCCTGAGGTGTCTGGAGTGTTTAAATATTCTTTGTCTTGTACTGGGTTTCTTTCTTTGGGGTTGCAATGAACTCCAAAGAACATCATTCTCACTCCCAAATTCATAAAATAAAAGCTATTTCTTATTTCCAGTGATACCTTTTTCAGTCCTCTTTGGAAAAGGAAAGTAATAAACATATATTGATTTCTTATGGATTGCAAAGTGCTACAAGGAATTTCATCTTAATTCTATAGGACAGAACACTACAGATTCAGATTTGTAAGTTAACTTTTTAAAGATAATATGGGTAGCGAGGATGGATTGAAGACTTAAAGATAAACTCATTGGACCTGTATCACAGTCCATGATCTGTTCAGTCTATTTCTTTGGAATATGCTCCCTTTCCAACTAGCCACATGCAATGTGTGTCTCCAAAAAAAAAAAAAAAATCTCTCATTAGCTATTATGACCCTCAGTGCACTTTTTCTTTCTCCAATTCCTGTAGAATTACGGTCTGTATTAAAAATTCATGTTCTTTTTTCTCTACTGGTTAATAATCATTATTTTTCTCGGCAGTAGAATTTCATGTCCCTTGAGTTTAGCTGTCTTAATATGAATCTGTAGCATATAGAAAAGTCAATAGCATGCTTTTTAAGTTTGCGAGGTTTTCAGGGATCTCCGAGGATGTGGAATGAAGAGAGGATGTTTGTAGATTGTTGAGTTGTGTGAGTAACCAGAAGTCTGGAAAGCTTAACAGTGCATATATGAAGCTCTGAGTTTTAGCTTTAAGAAACTATAGGACAGGCTGAATCTAGTTGTAAGGCACACAAGATGCAAAGATAGAAGAACACAGAATCTACAGACAGAAAATAATTACTAGGACCAATGTTGGGATTTAAACAAATGCCTAATTTGTTTCAAAGGGTCTATTGAGGGACCATTTCTTTGGAACCGTTCATCAAGAAGAAAATTACCTGGGCTATGTGATTTATCATGTGAAAATGACTTCTAGAGAGATTCCCTAAACTGATGTTTCCAAAAGATATAAATTTAATTGCCATACACAGAATACACTTGTAAGAGCTTCTCTCCAATACTGTTGAAGCCTATAAAAAGAAGTGATTAACTGACTCTCTAGCTACTTCTTGTCACTCCCACCCTATATAAATTTATTTAACTAAAAAATGTAGTAGATAATGCATTACAGTGGACACAGAAATAATAAAAACCCTAAATGCATATGAAAACAGGAAAAATAAAATTCTGAAATCATGTTTGGTAGCCCACTTGTCACTGGGCATGACTTATTTCAATTATAAAATGACCGAGACATGCATTTGTAGAGTGCAGCAGACAGTAAGTGCCGTCTGTTCTCCTATGTCTGCTCATGGAGGAATTGCTTCCACTGTGTTTCTAATCTGTTCACATTAACAGTGGAACACAGAGTTTGTTTAGACCATATAAAAGTCAGAATGGAGGACTGACAGAGTTAGGGCCCAGAAGCCATTACCAGAATAGTGCCTAAATCAGAACATACTGGTGACAAGAACAATCTTGCTAATGCAGCTGGGCACTAGGATGTAAGAATCATTTTAAAGTAAGAAATTGAGTCTTTTCTGCAAATACTAATAATAATTTTCTGAACATAAATTAAATATGTGGCTCAGGATTAGAATAGTTGGAAAAGAAAGCACATTGCAACATTCAAAAAAGGTGATGGATACAGAATATAGCCAATGACTATAATGTCCTAGTATACCAGTTCAAGATAAGATATCTGCTGTTGCCAACCAGTATTTACTGTTACCTGACACATTTTATATTGAAATGTTCAATAAAGGGTCAATTTATCCGTGATAGTATTTTTTGAAATGCAGTTTGCCAGTCACTAAGAGGTTATGAAATTAATTTAATGAGCCACAAAATTATTAAAAAAAGAAGTAGGCTAGACTAGAAAATATAAAGTAGAAAATATTCATACAGTTAGGGTAAATATCTTTATCAATCTAGCTGTTAGGATAAATATTTTTATAAATACTTTATTTATATAGCTATCACCTATTTACCAATGTACCTGTCTATCCACCCCAGCCATGCATCCATTCATCTATCGTTCGCTCAGTCATCTGTCTATCCAGGTCCATATGTGGGTGGGTGATGGTCAGAAATGTTTCAATGATACATTTGTTTTATGAAGCGAATAATAGAAGACGTTATAGTAAAGGGGGCATTTTAGCAAATTATTAATAAAGGACAAGAATGTTTTAAAAGCACGAACATGAGTAGGTTTGGCATTGCAGACAAAATTAATAGCATTTCCAAAGACGAAATACTTCCTGTCAGTATTGCTGCTGTGGTAATGGTAAGTACTATGCATAATCCATTCTTGAGAAACAGTAATGAGCTATAGTATGCATGGGCTAATTCTTCTGCTTAAAATACGCAGTTCACTGGCTGTGGGTACAGAGTTGTGGAATCTTCACCACAATCAATTTTAGATCATTTTCATGGCTGCTGGAAAGAATTCCCACACTCCGTTGCCATCACTTCTCTTCATGTGGTCGCTGATCCTCTGTCAGCCTCAGGCAGCCACTAATCTGCCTTTTTCTACGTATTTGTCTATTTTGGGCATTTCATGTAAATAGGTTTTATGATGGAATTAGGTAATTTGTCAGATGTTAAGCTTACCTTGCATTCCTGGAATAAATCTCTCTTCATCATGCAATTTTTTTAAATGTATTGACAGATTACAACCCTCTGGCTTTATTAAGGTCAGTAGATGAAAATTACATATATATGTATTTAGTACTTAAAAAGTGATGTTTTGATATGTGTATACATTGTAAAATGATATATATTAAAGTATTTTTCATCTATTTCACCTTACATGCACACTTACATTTTGTGTTCGTGTGTGTGGTAAAAATATTGAAAATCTGCTCTGCTTGCATTTTTCAAATATACGACACAGTATTATTAATGCTAGTCACTATACTGTACAGTAGCTGTCCAGAAATCAGTCACTCTTCTATTTAACTGAAACACTGTACCTTTTGAACACCATCTCCCTAAGCACCCCCTTAGCCCCTGGCAACCACCATTGTGCCTTCCATTTCTATGAATTAAAATTTTTAAGATTCCATGAATAAATGAGGTCGTGCGTCATTTGTTGTTCTGTGCCCAGCTTATTTCTCTTAGAATAATTACCTTCAGGTTCATCCTTCTTGTCAATGGCAGAATTTTCTCTTTTGAAGGCTGAATAGTACTCCACAATGTATATGTGTGTGCGTGCGTGCGTGCATATGTGGAGTGTGCGTACCTATCTCACACTTTCTTTATCCGTGCAGCTGTGATGTGCACTTGGATTGATTCCATTCTATTGTGGGTTGTGAATAATTTATTGTGAACTGTGCTATTGTGAATAATCTATTATGGATTATGCTATTGTGAGTAATGAATGTAGGACTAGAGATATATTTTTACTGATTTTATTTCTGCTGTTGCATTTTATTAAGTGCTTTTCATATTGATATTCATCAGAAATAATGATTTGTAGTTGTCTTGCCATTCTTTCATTTTTTATTTTTTGTCAAATGAAAGCTTTGTGTTTCAAACTGTTGGACTGTTAGCACTTTTAGTATGGTCATTATGAATCTTTAAGTGGGTTCAAGTACTTAAGTTTACAAAAACAATATCTTACCTTAAATATCTCAAGGGACAAATGTTCCATGGAAAATGCTTGTAAAATACTAATATTGTATAATAAACAAGCATGGAGGTTTTGGGTCCTAAAACAGTTTGGTGTTTGCAAGTTTTTATGTGCTTCAAGATGAGGAGAAATTAAAAAACTAAACTATAAAGAGTTTACAGGAGCCTCTCTCTAAAGTTTCTGAAATTCATCATTAACTTTGGATTCTTGGATAGAAAATTGAACACAGGGTTCTCCTTCCACAGTGTGAATCTGAGAATTTCTAATGAATCTTTTGTCTTCACGGAATCTGCAAACTTTCCTGCACAGATGGATTTCTCTTCTGGATAGGATTTTTGAGATGTTCATGTGAACATTCTGAAGTCAGTATTGAAAAACTCAGTTAGAAACCGAAACCATTTCATAAATGCTGCTTTAACAAGACTTATTTCTGTCCGAATATGAAGTGCCATCTTTCAGGGAGATATCTCTGGTTTTTCTACAATCAACCACGTCAGGCTTCTAATGTGCCCTGCTCAAAGGGGTTTTTTAACCCCTTTCACCTCAGATCGTACAAGGTACTTTCCATTTTTCCAGTGACACATTTAATTTGTACCTCTCTTACCTCCCCGCCTCCTCCCCACATGCCTTTTCTATGTGGCTTCATGACAAGGGTGTACACAGCCCTGCCATATGGCCAGCCACCAATGCATCCTTGAAACATTTGTTGTGGTCCTTAGGCTAATGAGCATATGCACTGCAGTGTTGAGAGCTACATAATCAATGAAAAGTCACTCATCTAGTTACTTTTCCAGCCAAGACATTAACCGTCTCCAGTTGAGTAGGCACAGTTTGTTCATTCTGTTATTAACTTAGCCTGCATTGCTTCCTTTTGTGGTCCTGAAGAAGTGTGTGTCACAACATAGCTACCGGAGGAGGTGACAGAGCCTCTGTCCTCTCATAAGATTAGCCTGACTCTTCCTCCTGTTACAGGTTCCCAGAGTTAAAGGTTTCACTTAAATTGCATTGGCATTTTTTTTTTAAGGAAGTCTGTGATAGCTTCACCAATATCTTTCAGTTTGTCAGCAAAGGGGGCGCATTCAACCTTTGGCAATTGCTGATTTGTTTCCCATACCCTGGTCACAGAACTTCATGTTCACTATCCCTCCAGGGGAACTGTGGAGACTGTTCAGTAATAATGTCACGCTTTGTATTACTTTCACAGTCCTATACTGTCATCTCTCCCCCTCTCTGGGAATTTTCCAGTAATCACTGTTGGCCTCAACCAGAGGGCCCAGCGCAGACGTGTCGGTGAGACGCATCCACAGCCCTAACGAAACAAGCTACAAATCACAGCTGTTTTCAGAAGAAAAAGAAAGTCTCACAAAATAAATAATAAAACCTTTTTGTCCTGATTTGACTGTCTGTTGCTTTGAAACTCACTTCCTTTCATGCTTTCTTAGAGACGTCCCCATCTACTCCCTCAAGGTCTGGCTTCAGGGCAGAAATTCAAACCTCGTTAAAGGGTGGATTCTGTGGGTTTGAAGTCTCCAGGAAGTTATGCCACAGAAGTTCACAGGATCCTAATTGCACCTGTGCCTCCTAATAAATAGTCTACCTGCAGGATTTCAATCTATGCCTTCCATTGGTGGGAGTTCCTATAGCTAAGGATTCATTTGCACTTTTGTTCTCTCAACAAAAAAAAAAAAAAAAGAAGGAGACATATTAAGTTGCTTCCCAGGATTTATTCTTTTATAAAGAGTAAATCCATGACCTAATAAGGGTTCTATATCATTTCAAACATTTTTTTCTTCCATTCTCTGGAATATATTTGAATTGGTATTAAAATTTTAAGAGGAAAATTATATTGGCTAGGTGGAAATTACCAACAGAAATGGGATATTTTCTAGTCTCTTTCTTTAAAAATATCCAATATTTTTATATATTTTATATTCAGTATTTTAATATCCAGTATTTTAAATATTTTCTTTGAAAATATTCAATAATTTTAAAGATATTTATCTTTACTTTTTGCATTTGTGAACACTATGTTTTTTAGGGCGTTAGCATATTGAAGAGCGCCTATCTCATCAGGAAAATATCAATTGTATTTTAAAAACTAAACCTTTCAGGAAACAGAAATCTGAACTGGACATAATCTAACATTTTAAAAGTATATGCTACTCTATACAATTTTAACAAGTGATATGAAATACTTTTTAACTGTCTCATTCTGTATTTGTGATGTTGATTACTGTTAAATGTGAAGCATAACATGCAAAGCCCAACTGCAAAACCTTCAGATTGTTTTGCCTAGTGAGATTGAAAGCAGATTCACTTTGACCCAGTAAACTCTCTTCTATGTAGATCACTGTTTACTTCAGGCGCTGCAAGTCCGGACTTGACTCACTGAAAACCCATGAAGAATTACTTGACTTCCGTGTGCATTGTTTGCCAAATTAATGGAAAAAGGATAAATACATTCCTTCTTTTTACCTCCCCCCTTCCATATAACAAATACAAAGCGATCACAAAACAGTTTTCAAAATATTTAACTTCCTATAAAAATCTCTTGTGGTTATGTAATTTTGTGAAAATTACTAGTAGACAGGAACTTACTAGTATTCAACTGTCATTTATTATATGCCAGAGAAATAGTTTAACTTTCAGAACACCAGACTTCTTGAACCCTCTGGCACTTTTTCAGTTAAGTAAACCGAGAGTGGCACGAACAGCAATAAAGAATGCTCTTTGTCCTGGGTATGCTCTAAAGAAAAGAAAAAAGATAAAAAATGCTGACAGATAGGCAGCTTCCGATCCAGTGAGGAGAACTCGTCAGCGAATCCAGCTGCCGTGCACCAAGCTGAACAGGCACAGAGCCCGCCAAGCAGTTGCCACTTGGGATACGGTGAGTTTCATTTGAAGACCCTCAAACTGCCTGATTGGTTTATAAATGCAGGTCCAGATTTTTTTCTTGATTATGGTGAAATACTTGAGGACATCAAGAGTTTCGCAGTTTAAAATATTTGTTGATTGACTCTTGAACTGATGTGTTCAAAGATATTCAAAAGACTTGCTTTGGTCTTGGGAGAATGGATGTGTATTTTCCTTTCCTCTGGAATTTTGACATGAATTGAACTCCTACTTCCCTCTGTGAGAAAATAGAAATATTTTGGTTGCTACACCTTCCAAAAGGACCCATTAAAATGCAA